>JAVYIG010005243.1:0-141312 GCA_035222895.1 Strongylocentrotus droebachiensis
ATAGATTGAAGCAATTCTCGTCAATTGGCTGTATCCTGAGTGTGATTTATATAATGGATTTTGAGTAACATTTGCATCTACCTGTAGTTGAAGAATAGGTACAGTGTATAACATCAATTAAGTTGGAGTTCAATTGGAAGGAAGTAACGAGGAATATTAAATTAAGGGAGACTGGGAGATGAGGAAAGCAAGAAGTTAGAAATTGAGAGATGACTCGCGAGATAGCCTTGCTATGTGACTCTCAAGGAGGAAATTACAATTTCTATTGCTCATGACGACTATTTTGAATTTCCTAATTTTTTTTAAAGTTCAAAGCTCCGCCCCATGCAAGACTCCCGGCAACAGCAAATTATTTACACAATTTCTTGCTGTCTGCTGCCTCGAAATCACTGGAGCGAAGAAAGGTAACATATAGCAAGAATCCTCATTCAGTGAAGGATTTATTCTTTTTATTATTAAAGACTCCCGGCAAAGGCTCTTCCCCTGAAAAAAATTTGACAGATTTTTATGTAGTTTAAGCTTCTAACAACCACTCCCGTGGTCCTTTTATTATTAACACAAAGGTAAAAGTGTATAGCAAGAATCCCTATTCAGTGAAGGATTCATCCTTTTCATGCAGATGCTTCTTCTACCATTCTTGACCAGAAGTGCGTTTCAAACTCAATGATGTGGGCATCATCCCATTGAATATTGTGTCCAGTGTTAAAGTTGATACTCTAAGACAATCCCAAATACTGAGATAATTACATAAATAGAAAGCTTTTAACCCCCATAATAACACCAAATGGTGTCCACCCGACAAAACAAGTTTAGAATAATGAATTTATTCGAGTAAACTCTACCAAAATATCTAAGTCTGAAACCCGGAAGTGCACGTAGAGTCGGGCCTCTATCCGTGACGTCACGAACGGGAGTCATGGGCTCAGTGAGAGTGAATGGCAGTGATATCCCTACGTAAATGCTATCCTGCCAGAGCTTAGATTTGTTGTTGTTAAGGAGTATATTTGATGGATTTTCTGTTTCATTTGAATGAAGAATAACGAAGCAACATTTTCCAGTCGCTGATTTCTTTTTATATCCTCATATTCACCTATTTGGTAGAGATTTAAGACGAGTTTACTGCTTAGGAATTAAAGTTAAATCGTGCACTTATGAATAGGCGGATGCATTATATTGTCATCAGATGTACATGAGCAGTTTTGTAAAACGAATAGGTCTAGAACTATGATAGTACTTATCATAGATGTGTGTGACTGCCTCAAAAAAGGATACAGTATACCAGTTAAACATTTTATGTTGTAAAATATCAAACTTGAAAGAGATCATGCAAGCGCGCTTCCTGTATAATATTTTGGCGAGTGATGCGGCTCTTGCATGAACGTTCGTGGAGCGAGCAGAATTGGGAGGTAAGACCAAGCCGCTGCTCTAGGCGCTGCTTGCTTGTGATGGAACGTACGTGCGCTAGTTTTTATCGGCAATTGCAAGAGAATGAAAGCGACGTTGCCAGCTAAGAAAAACAACTAACAAAGACTTGCTCCTGACTACCGGTGTCAGAATTGGTAGATGAAGGATGTTCAGGGCCAAGGAAGGCGAAAGACATGGGAAAAAGGAAGAAGAAACCATCGGGAGATCGCTGTAGTGTATGGTAATGAACTGTGCATGGGTAGACAGCTACTGTTCACTCCGTGCCTGGGCCGATTTCAACACCAAAACAAAAATTACATGGTGAAAATATCGACTAATAGCACATCGTTGGCATGTATATGTCATAATTTTTAAAAGGGGAATTGATATTAATACTATGAAGTACTAGGGGAAGGTAAAGAATTGTACATAGAATTATGATTTATTAGACTTTTCAGCCTTTGAAACAAAAATATGCAGAAAATCGTATCACTCTGCACATGTTTGCTATGGAACATCCGGGTACGTGAATATACTCTCTCCCGGACGTGAGGTCATAAATAGTAGACCAGCGTCGTGACTGATTTTCTATGCAAAGAGAGGCGGATATTTTAGACATTTCAATTGAGGATTTCGAGTAGACAGAATTTTTTTGTGATATACTAAGTAATTGAAAAACTTAAAAATAACATATACTTGCCGTAGGTAACAAATTAAGGGACATTTATTTGCTTAGAGTACCAACTGGTTTGTTTTGCTACTTGCTGCCTAATCTGAGGGCTCTGTTGTGCTCTTTAAAAAGAGGACACAATAGGGGCCAGGGCGTAATTCCTTACGTAATACCTATTGTTCAGGGGGATGAATAAATAGATCACCCCCCCCCGAACAATAGGTATTACGTAAGGATTTACGCCCATACGCAATTTAAATATCAAGGGATGTATTAGAGTTTATTTCTAAAATGAAATGAAAGGGCTATTTGACTTTCAAGAGCGATAAAAACTCTAATCCATCCCTTGAAATTTAAATTGCGCTGCCCCCATTCAGTGTGCTATTTTTAAAGAGCACAAAAAGGCTTCAGATTGAAGATTCCATCTCATAAAATTGTCTATAAGAGAGAAAGAGAGTTTATTTCGAGAGAAAAAATGAAATGAAAGGGCTTTTTGACAAGAGCCCTTTCATTTCATTTCAGAAATAACCTCTCTTCCTCTCCTAAAGACAATTCTCTCTTGAAAAGGCTCTGCCAGGCCCCTCAAGCTCTGCCATGTTGTATGGATCCATTGCAAAGCAAAATAAGCCCACTCAATAATTCATATATATTAAACTCATAGCGATACATTCAAATAAAAAATCCACGTAAGAGGCATTTTGAAAGTTTTAAGAAAATTCCCTCAAATTCCAAGATATTGGGCGTTCTTTTTCAGGAAACTATTTAAACGAGTGGAAGCACGGGCGGCTCTGTTTTGTAAAACTGTGACAACTCTCCTTGGATCAGATATAGACCAAAAACAAGCCTCATTATCTTCAGTATACAAGTGTCATTTCGGACCTTACAACTTTCATAGAAATCGCTTCTGGACCGTCAAAGAAAAAGTTTGAGAACCCCTGGCCTACGCATTATACACATCAGGACCAACTTGACAACTTGACAAAAATTTGAGGGGGGGGGGGGTTCGACCCCCCCCCCCCCCCTGGGTACGCGCCTGCATGTGCATCCCTTCCTCCTTATTCCCTTATCCATCGTTACCGTCACTACCATTTGAGTAGGGCCGGCCCCCTCTTCAATAACGGCTCCCAAGCCATCGAGAATGACCCCAGAATTTATAGATTACCATTCTGTCGTTCTTTGGAGGGGCCGGGTGCAGCCTTTTCAGAAGTGTTTCTACACTTACCTTTTCATGCACTAAGGCTTAACATAAACAAGCATATGCTAAGATTTTTTGAAAAAAAAGCATAATTCCAACTCAGTTTCGCATAATCTAAAAATAAGAATACGGCCAGTCACCCCTCCCCCCCTTCCCTCAATGCATCCGCCTTCACGCACCCCCTTCCCCTTCTTGTCTTTCTCTTATTCGTCGTTACTGTCACTAATTTTTAGTGCCATTTCGTTGTCTTTCTTTCTCCCCGGCGCCTCTCTTCCTTTTCTTTCCTCTTTTTTTAACTCTCTCTCTTTTCTTTTCTTCTTTCTTCTTTACTTCCTCTTTTTTCTTCTCAATATTTTTGCGCCGCCAATAGGGGGGGGGGGGGCCGCGGCCGTTTCGGCCCACCCCTGGATCCGCCACTGAATGTATGGACAGGGGCGTTGGTTAACCATTATCAATGGAGAGGTTGGGGGGGGGGGGGGAAGCGCCAGGACATCGGATCAGTTTATATAGACCTATATTAGCCGACAAGGCTTTCAATTTACGCAAAATTTATGGACCGAACATTTTGAATGGGAAGGGGTGTTATATCCCTGGGGCGACTTCAAGGATTTTGTTTTAAAAAAGGGAGGGGGTCAGATTAAAGATAGGAACTCGAGCAACAACAAATTATGTAAAATTAACACCACCCCTAACATAATAATATCTAAACAATTAACCGATTTTAAAATAATCTCTGTCTGACAATAAATAACATACTAAGGGGGAGGGGGAGGGGAGGGGGACTCCACCCATCCCCGTTCTACAAGCGACGCCCGTGTTCACGACACGTGGAATATAAGCGTGGGGATGTTGATGTACCCACTGGGGCAACTAATTAGATAATCGTATGTGATGATGCTCTCATGTGTAAGGCATTATCCGACCGAACGTGTCGTTTCGTCGATACATGCCTAATCGTGTATGATAATCTGGTGTCTATATGCCGTTATTCAGTCTGCCTCCAATGCGTATAATATTGTGCATAAGTGTATTTAAAGCCCCTCGTCACCCCAGTCTCAACCCCATTTACATTTTGTGGTTAAAGTATTCTTAATTTCTGTTCAAGTGTAAGTTATCAAATGTGTGCAAAATGCGTATAATATTGTGCAAAAGTGTATTTAAATCTCCCGTCACCTTTTAACACCTTCTATGATTTCTGTTCAAGTGTAATTAAAACTGTTATCAAATTTGTGCAAAATGCGTATAATATTGTGCAAAAGTGTATCTAAATCTCCCGTCACCTTTTAACAGCGTCTATATGATTTTTGTGGTTGAATTCTCCTTTATTTTGGTGAAATTAAACTATTGTTAAACCAATACGCATAGAATCATTATGAGAAATCGTTTATCTTAAAATCCAACACTCTAAAAAAGAGCAGGGTAAAACTTTATCTGCGTTTCACCCCTTTGACATTTTGTGGTTTAAGTGTTCTTCAACTTTTCTCGTGACATTATTCAACCCGTGTCAATTTTGCAAAAGATATATGGTAATACTAACGTTTAAAACGCCTTTCAAGAAGGGTATCGAAGACTTCAGGCTCTGAAAATTTCAGAAAATACACACGACATAAGCCCCCCTATGATTTTGTTTTGCACATAATATTATCATTGAGAGAAAATATAATATCTTTCCCCAATGTTGCTTCAGGGCCTGCATTCTATTCATAAAACGTGAAATGTTACAAATTAACTGTAATTCCGCATTTAATTGCAAAATTACGATCTAAAAATAACATCCCCGTCTCCTGCCCAATATGCTATATATAGCAGAAAATAGGCAATTACAGGAGATGTTATAACGTCATAACAGTAATTTATTCTCCAATGTGATCTCCCTCTCTCTCTCTTTCTCTCTCTCTTTCTCTCTCTATCTCCTTAGCCTCTCTCCCTCTCCCTAGCTCACCCCTCTCCCTTTCCATCTTTCTTTCCAAACCCAACCCCTCTTTCTTCTGTTTCCCCTTTCCACCCCCTCTGCCTGCATGTTTGTCTCTCTGTCATGCTGACTCTCTCTCTGTGTCTATCTCTCTCTGTCTCTCTCTCTCTCTTTCTCTCTCTCTTTCTCTCTCTATCTCCTTAGCCTCTCTCCCTCTCCCTCATCCCTCTCCCTTTTCATCTTTCTTTCCAACCCCAACCCCTCTTTCTTCTGTTTCCCCTTTCCACCCCTCTGCCTGCATGTTTGTCTCTCTGTCATGCTGTCTCTCTCTCTGTGTCTATTTCTCTCTGTCTCTCTCTCTGTCTCTCTCTCTCTGTGTCTCTCTCTCTCTCTGGCTCTCTCTTTCTCTCTCTATCTCCTTACCTTCTCTCCCTCTCCCTAGCTCACCCCTCTCCCTTTCCATCTTTCTTTCCAAACCCAACCCCTCTTTCTTCTGTTTCCCCTTTCCACCCCTCTGCCTGCATGTTTGTCTCTCTGTCATGCTGTCTCTCTCTCTGTGTCTATTTCTCTCTGTCTCTCTCTCTGTCTCTCTCTCTCTGTGTGTCTCTCTCTCTCTCTGGCTCTCTCTTTCTCTCTCTATCTCCTTACCTTCTCTCCCTCTCCCTAGCTCACCCCTCTCCCTTTCCATCTTTCTTTCCAAACCCAACCCCTCTTTCTTCTGTTTCCCCTTTCCACCCCTCTGCCTGCATGTTTGTCTCTCTGTCATGCTGTCTCTCTCTGTGTGTCTATTTCTCTCTGTCTCTCTCTCTGTCTCTCTCTCTGTGTGTGTCTCTCTCTCTCTGGCTCTCTCTTTCTCTCTCTATCTCCTTACCTTCTCTCCCTCTCCCTAGCTCACCCCTCTCCCTTTCCATCTTTCTTTCCAAACCCAACCCCTCTTTCTTCTGTTTCCCCTTTCCACCCCTCTGCCTGCATGTTTGTCTCTCTGTCATGCTGTCTCTCTCTGTGTCTATCTCTGTCTCTTTGTCTCTGCCTGTCTGTCTATCCGTCCGTCTCTCTCTCTCTCTCTCTCTCTGCATGTCCCTTTAATATCCTAACTACCTGCATAAGCTTCTGTTTCTCCGTACACAGTCCACACCGTGTCGCAAGGAGATTACATTATTTTGAAGCAGAAATACATAATGCCATTACCACGTGAGTGCATCACTTTCCTGTAGTGTAAATCTCCTTACTTAGGACAACGTGGATGCAATATCTAAACAAAATAAACGAGATGCTACGAAACACTGAACGAACTTTCCATTATTTTCTCCATCAAAATTTATTATAATAATAAATTTTGATGGAGAAAATAATCTGTAAGTAAGGAACGTCAATTTCTACCATTCGTCATCAGGTTATTTAAACAAACAACATCTCTTCCATAAGAAAGATAATATTACGAGAAAGAGACAGGAAGAGATTGAGAAGAGGATAGAAGAGAGGCAGTGAAGTAGATGAAAGAGGGAGAGAGAGAGAGAGAGAGAGGGGGGGGGGGGTTAAGACAGAGATATAGACAGCAATATATTTTGTAACATACATATCAGAAATGCTCATCCATTCTTTTCCCAAAACGAAGCAAACTCGAATTGAGAAACCCAATTTGAATAGATTATCATTATCTACAATGTCTAAAGAATGGTCAAAAACCGTATCCAATCCTTCCACCCTAGCTTGCACCTTACTCAAGTTAATCTCTTCGTTTCGGCACCATCCACTTGCGGTCGAAACACTGATCACTGATTGCTTTGCCAGACCAGGTGATAATGTCAAGTTCACGAGTTGACCCAAAGGTCCCAAATAATTGAATCATACTGATTGCTAAACCACTGTTTGCTAACAAACAATACTCGTTTATAATCGTGTGAGGTTTGTATGGTTTAGGTTATTTGACTTTCCCATTGTGGACTTGACCGACTCGACTTCGTTTCAGAAGTGCACTTAATCTTATGTGCGTTTGTTAGTAAAGACAATCAATAAAATTTTCAGTTTCGGTTATTTTTCACTTAATTCCACAGAATATTATATTTTACAGCCATAAGGTATTTGGATGAATGCCTTCCAAAATAACACGAAAGATGTGTAAAAACGCATGATAAACATACAACGGTGAAGCATAGATGCAGCAATTTATTGAGGGGCACTGACAGAATTGGGGGTAGGGGGAGGGGAGGGGTATCGGTCTTATTGTAGAAGATGTGAGAGAGCAAGGACATGAATAAGGGGAGGGTAGAGTCGTGGTATCTTCTTATTATACCATCGCTTCTGTTCTCCAAGATTAATTTTGTCTCGACTTTTCGCCATTTGTGGGAGAGGGCACCCCCCGTTCAGGTACACCATTGTGTAGAAATTATCTCTAATTATCTCTAATACCTGCGGGGGGTGAATATATTTCTGACATTTTCAGACGTCAATAATATACATAATAAAAACTTGTGTTGATTGTGTATTACTATTAGTGAAGTCTACCTCTCTCGAACTCCATTTTGTGATGAACATGTTAATAACACATGAATAACAATATACTGTGTTTTTCTTCAAATAACTATTGATTCAGATGGATAATGATGGAAGGAGTGGTTATGAAGGCAGATCGTTGTAACAATATTTCTTTCTTTTTTATCACCATGGCGATCTCATTACATCAGCGGTAATAAACAAATGAGAGAGAAAAAGGCATGTCATAAAGATAGTCATATATTAATGATATACAAGAAGGTTGATGCTATGTGAAATTTTCCTCGACTCTCAAAGCATCTTCATGTCGCCACATCTCTCAGTCTCATGCACATTAGGAGATCTTAAAACTGTTGCCAACATGGGAACGAAATCCATCATTCCGTTTTTTTCTTCTTCAACTGGGTAAAGCTTTTAAAGCGCAACGATGCCCATACGTCGATCAATATGTATAGCAGTGTATACAAATCCGGGTTCTAATACCTATTGAAAATACAAGCAACATGACAAAAACGGGAAATTAAAATGTCAATTGTGCATGTGCTTATCAGTAAGAATTTGTGACCAGAGAGAGAATAAAATTATACACGATCGATCTTCTTAGCTTTGGGCTTTATGAAATACAAAAATGAAGTTTGTCTATGAGAGATTTTTGCTGTAAGCTAGCAGTCTGATGCGATGTCAGGTGAAATCATTATCATGATTATAGGCGATGTAGAACCACACATTGTCACATCTAATGTCAAATTTATAATTTAAAAATTGTTTACTTAATGAAGCATTAATACCACATCGCATTATCAATACAATTTGTTATTGGTTGATATATTCTAATATTGTATTCTAATATTAGAATTGTGAACCACGATGAATTGCAAATGTCATCGGGAACAAGACGAATGAAGTGGAAATATTGCTTCGAGTGATAATTTCTAGAAAGTGCGAATACTTCCAATTTTCCCAATACATGTCAACACTTCTTGACGTCAGATAATGTTCAGTCAAGCAAACATTGGGGGGGGGGGGACGGGCTGGGTAAGATAACGTGTCGTCGCATTGAACAGGAATGATGGGCTCACTTTTCCTGACACAATGTTTAAGTGTATTTAATGCTATGATTGTGCTGAAAGTCTCTAATGTCCATAGGGGCTGAGAATTGCATGCCCCCCCCCGGCTGTACTGATATGAAGAGATAAAGCTCACAAGATAAATCGCTTGATGCTAATTCAGATTTATAAGCATCGCCTTCGATTAGACTGGATCACCCGTTCACTATCTGTATGCACGATTTGTATTAGGTCGAAAATGCCCCATTTTTTTCAAGTGCGATTCTTATTCAGTTTGTCATAAAGAGTAAAGAGGAGCATAGAATAAAAATCATGTCTTTGAATGGAAAAACGTTGACAGACAGGCAAAGATCATCAGTAAAATATAAAGGAAGAACCAAGTTTCTTTTATTGAAAGCTCTGATTACAGAAAAATGGAGAATAATATAAAAATACTAATTGAATATTAATCGACAATTCCAATACTTCTTTTATGGACCTACAAGTTAGTTGGTCCATGTAGTAGGTCCATGGTTGGTCCATGCTTCTTGGCTATTATGCACATAAATCGCCCAGTCATATTACTCTAGTTCTATTCAACAAGAGTAAACATGGTAAATGAATCATGCTCTTTGCCATTCATAGTTTCGACCGATAACTATCTTATCAGGTCAGTCAAGTTTTGGTCAGTCAATGTCCACCACAAGTTATGACATCACAATCCTGTCGATGACGTCACAAAATGTGCTTCATCATAGCCCGTTGCAGCATGAGAATGCTAATTCATAGGTGGTAAGTGTAAATACACAAATATAGATTAAAAACGAAAATGTTATGTCATCTTTGACCAAAAAGTTAATGACGCAGAATGTGTTCAGTTATGAACCATAATCACAGACTGATCTACTTCGGGGGAAAATCGGCTGCAGCTTTTGTTACATTTTTCTTGTATTTCTACGCTTCAATGAAAATGAGGGTGTGAATTTTTCAATGCCCCCCCCCCCCCGCCAAACATTTCGGGCAATCCGCCTTTGATGCAGATATTGGGTGTATGAATGTCAGCATCATAATCAATTTTACATGAGCTATTCACAATAATAGGAGAAAATGTAAATCGGAAATGGGAAGGACTTGTCGAATATCGAATCCTTAAGATGATAATCTTTTTTTCTTCTTCAGGTCACAAAGCTAGGGGATTCCCTCATTATGATAATGTCCAATGGAATGTTATCGTTACATCTATACTACAGGTGTATTACGTCATTCTTAGAAGACCGTCCGTTGAATAATTCTGGATACACCTCTGCCGAGAATAGATGGACGATGCATGAACATTATGACCAACATTATTTCAAATGATTTACACAAAAACACGAGGCAAAAGAATGAAGAAAAAGTGGAATGAATTGTCGAAGCCAAAACAACAACAATGAGATTTAAAAAAAAGTAGAAGAAAATATAGGAATTTTTGAGTGTCATGGTCAAAGCCTACACAAGATGACAATCTTCTTTCAGGTCAAATAGCTCGGGGATACCCTTCGTATGACATCTCTAATGGAATGTTATATCATCTGATCTATTATTACGTCATCAAACGTACAGACGACTAATCATCAGGAAACACCCTCGGACAGGTAGTACGGTCAACCGGCAGGTTATCATGGCCTCGCCCTTCTCTATCAGAGATCTTCTTCTTCTTTTTCTCTTCCCTCTTTTTCTTCTTCTACTTCTACTTCTTCTAATTCTACCTCTACTTCTACTTCTTCTTCTCCTTCTCCTTCTCCTTCTTCATCATCTTCTTCTTCTTCTTCTTCTTCTTCTACTTCTACTTCTACTTCTACTTGTTCTTGTTCTTGTTCTTGTTCTTGTTCTTGTTATTGTTCTTGTTCTTTCACTTCTTCTTCTTCTTCTATTTCTTGTTGTTCTTGTTGTTCTTGTTCTTCGTCGTATACTGGTTCTTATGACCATGATTCAGTTTATACAAAATATGATGGACTCGTTCCGATAAAATTCCGAAGTAATCTGGGGCACGCGTTTCAATGGGGTGCCGGGGGACTTGTTCTTAAGGGGTGCAGAGGGGGCACGTGCCCCTGGCAGCACTTGAACGGGGCTGCCCCGGGCGCCATATAAAATCCCTAGATACGCCACTGTCTATAGGACAGTTTCTTGAAACTCTGCCCAGTCTTTTATTGTTTTTGACCCCGTTCTCATTGCGAGATTGGACCTTTTGGTCTGGAATTAATATTCTACTAAAAGTAATTTAGTTTCCAATTCAAATACCGAGGCTGCATCGAAGTGAAGATGTGTGATTCAGAGACTAAATATGAAGATAAGCTAAAGAACTTGACCATGATTACGTTAATATCAGCAAGATAAGGTCTGATAAAATTCCGCGCTAATGAGTTTTCAATATTTAATCAGTAAACTCATAATAGTGCAAATTGTGTATATTATGCACTAAAAGAATGCGAAATAACAACATCGAGCCAATAAATCTTGACCATTTTGTCACTATTCAAACACGGCTAGGAATATTGGATGATTATTATCATCCATTTCGATTTAGAACAAGTACAAAAATTACCATTTCTTTACAATGAGTAACAACATTTTTGTCTCCGTTTATGAAGTCTTCGTTGTCATTCATTATATTAAAATTCTCTAAAGTGATGAAAACCATCATTCAAATATTTATGGTTGACATTTCGAGCTGGTCCCTGGATAAAATATTTCCTTGAAAGTCGAGTAATTACTTCGTTAAAAGCATCTACAAGACAAACTAACATTAAGATTCACGATATTAAACACTTCAACTATACTGTCAAAATGTTGATTGTAGACAATAACCTATAATGAATGACATCCATTTAAATAATGCTTCGTTTTTCGCTCCGGGCATATTTTTCGTTAAGACTTGAGTTGCAATTGGATTATAATGTTTAGCTTTCGTGATATTGTCGGGGTTAGATATAGTTTAAGATCTAGGGATGAAGTTAAGAATTCGGTTACATTCGGAAGTTACCGCAGAGCAATATTGTCGCAGGAGCAGGTTCATAAGTTCCTAAGTTCCTTAGTTCATCAGGTTCATCTTGACAACCATTGAAGTGACTCGGTAACAATGCCTCAGCTTCTGAAACAAAATCCTGGATTTAGCTGGATTCATGTTGCAACCATAATTATAAACCTTTAGGTCAATCATATATCCCATGACTTTTACAAGCCGATCGCCTGTCTGATTATCAAGCTATTTATGATTGGAAATCGAAATTTCATTTTTCGTTTTCCTAACGGTTTTTATTACACTATAGTCTATTGGAGAAAATGAGTATGGCAAAACCGGTCACTCAAAGATTTGTTTTTTTGAGGCACTTCATGAACATTTTGAAGCGCTATTTCGTTTAAAGCTTCATTATTACACCATTATATCACAGACACTGAAATCACGTAGGGCCATGCATCTCAGATGTAATATTGTTAAACGATGCCATAAACTGCACATGAAAATCACATACAAGTCATGTAAGATCTTCGGGTTATTCCTGCTGAAGGTGAACCATCTTTCCACAGCCTATTGCTTCCGTCTCGCAAAGACCTTCGCTTTCCTGCTTCGAGCTAAAATTAAAACTAGAAAAATCAACATGTACCGAGGAAAATCATTAGCTGACGGATGTACGCAGGTTACCCAAGGTACACCAGCGAATGATTAAAACCAGGGGTAGCACAGTGAAACAGGTGTAATCATCGGTTGAATGTCCTTTTCCCCAAAATTCGTAATTCCGAAATTGAAATACTCCTATATAATTTTATAATAATATTATATTTCGTTCATCCTGGAAAAGAAACTTCATTACCTTCAATTCTGTTCTTCCTGGTGGGCCTGCAATTATTATTACCCAAACGACTGCTAGGGTGCCCATTTACACATGGGTGGAAAGTGGCAAATGTACTATAAAATGTCTTGGCAAAGGGCTTTAGTGTCGGGCTGGGATTCGAACCCTCAATCATTGGCTTGAGAGTCAAGTGGATGAATAAAGACCACACCTCCACGATGATATTTTCGGAATTACGAACCTTCGGAATAACAAACCTTCGGACCAATCGGAGTAATGCAACAAACAACCGAACTTATATTATTTTCGAAATTATGAGCCCCTCGTATATTGAAAAAGTTTTGTTTCGGAATTATGAACTTCGGAATTACTAACTTTCGGGGGAGGTGGGGGGGGGGGGGGATCCGAGGAAGAACGAATGGCCCTGAATCATCACCTCTAAGCCTTCTTCCTATCTGTTTCTTCCAATTCCGAGGATCTTGTTCATAAAGAGTATTAGTATCCGTCCTTCCAAGTCAAACCGAAGGTGTTTTCTTCCATCTTGATCGCCGCATCACGTCAACACGTACTAATTACTCGTTAATTGCATCATGATTTTTTTTTTTTTTTTTTTTTTTTTTTGGGGGGGGGGGGGGGGGGGGAGTCACCGGTTTTACTCCGTGGATGAACATGCAAATTGCAACGCCATTGTTGGGGGTGGAGGGGATAGTCTGTAGGCACAGGCTCTAATTTGATTTAAAAATATTAGGTTTTTCAACAGTCTTCAGCATTTTACAGTATCCTTTACTTAGAAATCGGATTGCATTATAATCCAATATCTTTCTTTGTCATCCTTCATTTTGTCATCCACGAATAATCAAAACGTCTAGGCTAGGAATATTGTGTCATTTTTTAGGTAAACGTCAAACAAATTGCAATAGAATTTTTTTCACCGGAATGCATTTCAGTAAGGTCCCCAAAATGACATACTAAAAGTCCAAAAAAATCCAAGTAGTGGAAGTGTGCCTAATTTGCATAAATCCAAAATGGCCGCTTTTTCGAAGATTTTCACCGAAATCGAGTTGCATTTCTTATCATAGGTAATTGTTTTGGCACTTTAAAGCACACATTTCACATTTATATGAATGTAATATGGTGTATATATCATATACAGAAGTACATCTTGTTTAATTGTGCATCGCAGCATTCATAAATCCAAAATGGCCGCCAATATACTAAGATTTAAAATAGGTTTTGTCATATGTTTCAACTTGTAGAGCTGTTGTGGCACTAATAGAGTTGGAAAAGTAATCTGCTGTACATTTGTAATCAACTAAAATACCCATATGCTACATGTACATCACACACCTCAAACAAACCCCTTCGCACACTCACACCCACACCCACACCCACACCCACACAGTCTAACATGTAATTTATGTTCAGTTTATCCCCTTTGCAGATTATATTATTTCATTATGCATGCACTAGACTATAACTAGACTGTATTAAATAAAAACAAAAATAAAATATTCAGAAAACTAGCCCTTATGAGTATCCGACAAACACAAGAGCTGTTGGTAGGGCTACATGTACATGTATGTATAGGGGAGAGGCTTTACCTAGCCGCATGGTCGTTGGATTGGTTAGAAGTTGTTCACAGTGCAACAGTTTACTTTAGAGAGGTGAGAAACTTTCTCGATAGCTACAAAGGCAAGCCTACACACGTGCCTACAGCAATATGACGGGGGCTGTAGTTGCTGTAGCAGGGATTGACATGGACATAAACCATTTCAGAGGAACACATTATGAGTCTGATAAACGGTAAATTTAGCTATTTTATTAGATTTAGGCCAGCTATAGCCGTAGAAGATGTAAGGACTAAGGATTGCTCCAATGCTAGCGCTGGCCGGCCGGCTAGCGATGGCGCTAGCTTCATGGCCTTATTAGTCTTAGCGGCGGCATTGGATAGCCCTGTTGGGCCCTTCAAATGTGTTTGACAGAAAAGTATGGTGGATTTGAGATCTAGATCAGAGGGTCTTGACTAGGCTGCCTTACTAATATTTCAGTGTCAGTTGGTCAAGCCCCAAAACAATTATGTGAGCATCGTTCCTCTCCCATACACTCTCCCATACGTTTTGTGTATAATTTTAAGAATATTATTATTCTAGTCAAATGTCAGAAAGAATTTAGTGTCACTGAATTGCTCTTGTGATTTTTTTTAGTTTCTGCATAAATGACCAATATATTGTGTTACTATCTGTTTCAATTGTATGCAGGTCCCAACTGTAGAATAGACATGTTACATCTATATAGAATAGAAACCCTCATTTCAACTTGGGACATCCTTCAAATAGAAATGCAGGATAGGAGTCACCCTTCAACTGTAGAAGTCAAGCTTCCACCAGAGCAGTATTAGATACCGTTCAACTAGATAGAATGGACATTATTACTCCAAATGAATAAAGGACAATATACACCATCTAACTGTAGAATAGATACCTGCCAAGTTTAGAATAGGCACCCTCCTCCAGAGCCCCGTTCAACAATGGAGTATAGACTTTTTCCAAGTGTACAGTATTCACAGCTGAAGTTTTATTGATCTTAACTGTATATTAGATGTCATATCATTTGCCTTATATTAAGCATTTACACCATGGAGTGCTGTTGTTTTTGCAATAAATCATTGAGTGATGGAGGGCCTACAGTTGAGCTAGGAGCTAAAGGCAGTGATGGAGTGAATCGTGCAAGCGAACAACGTGAAAGCAATATAAATGTACATCCTGGACAAGTTGTACATGTGAAATGCCGTCGAAACTACTGTGAACCAAATAGAATCGCAAAGGAGGTAGCATAAAAACATGTTAAAGTTGAAGAAGAACGTATAGGACTTCGTTCACTCCAACCACCCTTCGATTTCAGAAAGCACTGTATATTCTGTGGACAACCTGCTAAGTATGATGGGAAAAGGCGAGGATTTGACGTTTTCCCTGTCAGAACCAAAGAATTCCAGGACTCTGTTACACAGATATGCATACAAAGAAATGATACTTGGTCCCAAATTGTGTCTGGAAGACTTGCATCTATCAATGATCTTCCCGCAGCTGATGCTATATACCATAAACAATGCATGGTGAACTTTAAAACTGACAAACAAATACCAAAGGTATACTCTGTGAGCACAAGCACTTCCAAAAAGGCTAAAACTGGCCGACCTAAAGAGGAGGTGAAATTGACTGCATTCTTAAAAGTAGTTGAGTTCCTGGAGGAAAATGATGAGGAACAAACAACAGTAGTTGATCTCGTTACTAAGATGCAACACTATTTACTGGATACAGATCACGAGGCCTACAGTGTGGTATACATGAAAAACAAAATACAGGGGCACTTTGGTGAGAGAATCGTTATAACTGAACTGAACGGAAAGCATGATGTAGTTACATTTTGTAGCACAGTTAGTGCTATTCTGTATGAATTCCACAAGCAGCCAAAGGACAACACACCAGAGCAGGAGAAAATGAGGATTATAAAGACTGCTGCCTCGCTCATAAAGAATGACGTCAAGTTAAAGAAAATTGCAAGTGACGTTTACCCAACTCCTGCTGAAATGTCGTCTACCACTGCTGCACTTGCATTTCTCCCTGATTCCCTGCAATTGCTATTAAGGAACATGTTTGTTGGCAAAAAGGTAGATGTGAAACTGGCGTCTATTGGGCAAGCCATAATGCACGCAATACGGCCAAGGGTTCTCCTTGCTCCTCTCCAGCTTGGACTTGGAATACAAATGCATCATCAATTCTCGTCTCGCTTTCTGATCGACACACTGCATGCGCAATGCTTCTCCTGCTCTTATCAAGAGGTTAAGAAATATGAAAGAAGTGCAGCAGTTTCTCAAGGAACTGAACTACCAGGCTATGAACCAGGAGAGTGCATTCAGTATATTGCAGACAATGTCGACCATAATATCGACACTCTTGATGGATCAGGTACTTTCCATGGAATGGGCATCATAGCTACCAAAACCCCAGGGACAAAGTGCTGTAAGCCTGTACCTAGAGAAACGGTAACCGCTGAGGACATCGCTGCTGTTGGACGCATCAACATTGAATATTTCAAAGCATCTACAACTGTACAACCTCTGGTCTACCAGCCGATTGTGAATTGGGGAACAGAAGATCCAACATCAAACCTTGATGTGTTGTGGAAGACATCTTTACTCCTGCGGTCCCCAAGGCCTTCTTGGTCCGGAACGATGCAGATGGTAAACAAGGGCAACTACCCTGGACAGTCATCTGTTATGTTTCTCCCCATGATTGACATGAATCCTAGTGATCCATCTTGTGTCTACTCCACTCTGCGTTTTGTCTGTGCCCATGCTAAACAGTATAATACTACACCTGTTCTGACTTTTGATCAGCCGCTTTGGTGGAAGGCACTCACAATAATCAGGAGCCAGCCAAGTGACAGTGACTTGAAGCAGATCGTTCTGAGACTTGGAGGATTGCACACTGAAATGAGCTTCCTGGGAAGTATAGGGCATTTGATGACGGGCTCAGGACTCCAGGAACTTCTTGAAGTAGTGTATGCCAGCAACTCGGTGAGCCATATGCTGCGAGGAAAAGCAATTTCTAGAGCTGTGCGGGGCCATTTCCTCGTTGATGCTGCGCTAAATACCATGCTGATAGCAGACTTGTATAACGTACAACTGCCAACTAACGAGGAGAAACCTCCGGAAGTTCCTAGTGAGCAGGATCAACACCCAGGTGTTCCATGTGGAGTAGCTAACTTCGGGGAGCAGCCCACTGGAGTTCCCTCTGGAACAACTACCAACGACCAGCAACTTCCTGATCTTCATTGTGATGTAGCAATTGAAGAAGAGCAGATTCCTGAAACCAATTGTGATGCAGCACATGTAGAACAGCAACCTCCAGAAGAGGTGCATGGATTAGCACGTGGGGGAGACCATTCTTCTGAAGTTCAGTTTCCTTGTGGCACAGACGTAAATGAACCTGCAACAGATACCATGAAGGAACAAGATATCAAAGAAACAGATTTGGGAGAAGCACAAAAACTGTATGATAGACTCTTGTCTGCCACAGCATTGGTGGGTGACATTTGTTCCTCTGAAGTCATTGACCAAATTCTTAGGCAAATAAAGGCCAAGAAGGAGACCTTGACCACGCGAACAGCAGTTCTCTGGTTGCAGTATATGGACATGATAGACATTTTGCGCAAGTTTATCAAAGCTGAGAGAACAGGAAACTGGGAGCTTCATCTGCAGGCTATCCATGACATGCTACCATATTTTGCCGCTTCTGGACACATCCTGTATGCTAAATCTGCCTATGTCTACTTGCAAATGATGCGTGAACTACCACACACACACCCTGAAGTCTACATGAGATTCCGAGAAGGGTATCACGTAGTAAGGAGAAGTGATCGCTACTGGGCAGGACTGTCTACCGATCTCATCATAGAACAGGTGTTAATGAGAAGTTTAAAGACAAGTGGTGGTCTTACAAGGGGCAGTGGTATGTCCGAAATCCAACGTACAGTTTGGCTTCTGTCAATGCCAATACGTGCAGAAGTAAACGCCGCAATGCAAGATCTTACTAATGCTTACCTCTTCACAAGTGAGCAACACAAAGATGTATCAAGTGCCAGACAGAGTAGGGATGTTAGCGACACGCTGGAAATACTGAACTACCTCAGCCAACGTAATCCATTCAGTCCAGACACTACTCTGCACAGTATAGCGAATGGAATGACTGCAGATGAAACTGTAAATGTAGACCAATCCAAAGACGTCGGTAACAAGATACTGAACTCCATGGCTGGAAAGAAAGTGGATGAACATTCATTCAAAAGAAGTGATCAAGCAGTGACATTAGGTGCAAGGACTGCTGTAAAGATCGGCGATGAATCTGTTCATGTAGACCCACAGCTCCTTTTCCAGAGACTGGTCATTGTCAGTAGGGAACGTAAAGGTACTTTAGCATCAGTTTTCAGCTACGAGTTATGCAGTCACCCCCCTGCTCTGTTTGAATCATCATGTCTCCCCCTACAGGCCGACAAACCAGTCCTAGCAGATGCACTTTGGAAGGTGTTTGAACATGAGCTGACACGAGAGCAGACACTACCCAGTGGTGATGTTCATTATGTTTTGGATGGTGGTGCACTACTTCACCGTTTTCCTTGGCCACGTGAGAGCACTTTCAACAACATATGCCAGCTATATGTCAATTATGTCAGCAGCAAATATGGAAGGCCAACGGTTGTTTTTGATGGCTATCAAGGCGGTCCGTCAACCAAGGACGCAACACATCTTAGACGATCAGGAGGTTGTCAAGGCCTGACTGTCAACTTTGCAGAGGACATGGTAATCAAATCCAAGAAAGACGAATTTCTTGCAAATGAAGTTAACAAGCAACGCTTCATAAACCTACTCAGTTCCAAGCTCGAAATGCATGGTTGCACTGTATCTCATGCAAGAGGAGATGCAGATCTCTTAATTGTTACTACAGCGGTAGAAGCAGCTCAGTTTAAAGACACAGTTCTTGTCGGGGATGATACAGACCTTCTCATCTTGCTGATCTACCACGCTGATCTGAATGCAAAGGACGTCTTTTTTGCACCTGAGCCCAAGGCAAACTCCAAGAAGAATCGAACATGGAATATCAAAAAGCTGAAGGAAACTCTAGGAAGTAGTGTGTGTGGCAACATTCTTTTTGTCCATGCGCTTCTGGGCTGCGACACAACGTCTCGCATATTTGGACTAGGGAAAGGCGTAGCACTGAAGAAAATCATGAAGAATGACGACTTCTGTGAGCTTGCCAAGGCATTTAGTCAGCCAGCATCAGACCTGAAGGAGACCATTATTACAGCTGGAGAGAAGGCACGTGTATGCCTGTATGGTGGTGACTCAACAGAAGATCTAGATTCTTTGAGGTACAGAAGATATTGCGTAAAGGTATCATCAATGTCGTCTGCCTTAGAAGCAAAGACTTTGCCCCCAACTTCAGCAGCAGCAAAGTTCCATAGTCTGCGTGTGTACTATCAGATACTAGAATGGAAAGGAATGGCAGACAAACTGACACCGGTAGACTGGGGTTGGCAGGTCACGGATGGGAAGTATCTTCCAATACAAACTGATAAACCACCAGCACCCGCATCACTCCTTAAAGTCATCAGATGTGGATGCAAGAAAGACTGTGCAACCAAGAAATGCACGTGCCGGAAGTATGGCCTCCAATGTTCAACAGCCTGCACTGATTGTCGTGGCACTAGTTGCACCAACTCACCACCACCAGACCTAGAACTTGATGATACTACTGACCAGCGTGCCACATAAATGTATGTTTGTTGGAGACTTCCAATAAGAACTGAACTCGGATTTGTGAACCAATGTAGACATATGTTATAGCTACTCTGGAATGCATTGTAAGGTGAGAAACAAAACTAAATTGAATATGTATGTGTTTATGCAAACTAAAGAACCTAATTATGATATGTTTGAAATTTAAAAATATTTTTACAACATGAACAAGTGTTGTCGAAATTATTCTGATATTACATAGGACAAGAATTATAATTATAATCAATTCTCTAAAAAAATATAAAAAATGCCTGATTTGGCAGCCATTTTGAATTTATGCAAATTTGGACACTCAATTAGGCACCTGAAACTTTGCGCGAACATAAGCATTCTTGAAAATATCTTTTTAGACATTCAAAGTACACTAAAAGTATTTTTAAAGGTATGTAATGTGAAAATTTTGACCAAATCTAGGTGAAAACAGTAGAATTGGCGCCATTTTGGATTTATGCAAATTAGACACACTTCCACTACATGGATTTTTTTGGACTTTTAGTATGTCATTTTGGGGACCTTACTGAAATGCATTCCGGTGAAAAAAATTCTATTGCAATTTGTTTGACCTCAAAACACAATATTCCTAGCCTATCAATAGAAAATACTATTCCTCTAACGACTTTGACGATTTAAATCCGTTGTCCTTGTTCAAAATTGAACACGTTTGAGGTCGAGGAAATTGGGAAGATTGGTAAGGAAACAGAGGGGGTCAGTGTGGAGCCCGCTGGTGCCTAGATGGGGGCTCCTTCTCATTACACTGGTCTAATTATAAGTGTCAATGAGGACAAGGTTTAGTTGGTTAAAGTGGAATGATATATGGATCTTTCTTCTCTGCAGTAAAGTCACAAAGGGTGATAGCGAAAAGGTCAAGATTTTGACGAAAATGTAAGCTGAAAATGCTGAAAATTCAGGGGCGATGCTACAATATTTTGAAGTGCGAGGAGGGCAACCGTTTCGGACCATTGGTGTTGGACCGATGTTAAAAATTCCCTTATAAACAAATGTTATAAATCTACCAATGGTATAATCGGCCTCAATCTTGTCTTCAACTCTTAAAGTTTGCCAACACGGCTTGAAAAGATACAATTTGCTGACAACAGTATTATGTTTGCTGACAGAATTTTGTTTAATGGTGGGGGGGGGGGGGAGGGGTCACAGACACCCATTGCGTTGGGTGGTGCCAATGTTTGATTATCTCTCATTACATTGGAGTCATATAGTTAATTAGGGCGAGGTTTCATCTGTTTTTAATTGAATAACAACGGATCGGTCGCACCCCATCATCATAATAACAGCCATTATACGAACGGAATGATGCTGACGTGTTGCACTCTGGTGCAACAAAGTCATCTCAACATATGCACATGGTTATTATGCGTTACTCTTAATTGAATGTCAAGGAGCACGGCTATGGCAAATGAACTCCATGAAGTTGCATCAGTAAATCGGTGATCCTAATTAGAAATAATACCAGTAACCGGTACTTGTGCCTGATTTATGAGGTGATCTGTCGTTACTTTGCGACAGGCAATATTGTGCAGCATGCAGCCACGAGAAATAAACCAACTATCAGTTTTCAAAAATAAATTAGTATGAGATTTAACTGGTTAATTAGCATGATTGGGGCTGAAAGATGCCTTGATCCTTTCTGCTCATCACCGGCGCGAAAGAGGTAAGTAACTTTATGAAATAATCCCTCTTTTCATTAAACCTATCCACAAAATTATCACGGTTTCTCTAAACAGTGGCGTACGTAATATACGAGGGCAGAGGGTAACGTGCTGCCCCCAGACTGCCGAACGGGGGGGGGGGGGGGGCAGAGGAGGACGGTGGAAAGCAACGTGAACAGAAATGATATAGCCACCCCTCAATAATTATTGATGGCCTTCTTCCCTCGCATTTCGCCATCTCATTCATCTGTAAGACACGTGCCCCCCTCCGCCCCCCTCCGCCCCCCTCCCGACACCAGTATCCATTCTCAATTTCTGAACCTAAATCTACGCTACGGAACTAATCATAAAGGACCACCAAAACAATAAATAATGGTTTATAAAGCAATTTTAACGTTGGCCACACCTATCAGGCGATTAGAATACAAATACAAATAAATTTATATTTACTCTTCAACAATTAAGACATTCCTTAAAATTGTTGTTTAGGATGGCAACGTTAAAAAAGGTAATTTCTAAAAAAGTAAAATTATATTAGCGATGGCTAGATGTCTGGATAGGTAGCGATATCATAATTCACAGAAGCAATTATGTATGGTGTATGAAATTACATGTATATTTGGGGAAAATGGCCTGAATTACGAAGGGATTTAGGAACAATGAGACGTAAACGAGCTAATCACCGAGCTAGGTCTCCCTTCATTTCTCTCTCTCCCTCTCTCTCTCTCTCTCCCTCTCTCCCTCTCTCCCTCTCTTTATATCATTTAATTATATCTCTTTCTGTCTCCCCCG
This sequence comes from Strongylocentrotus droebachiensis, assembly GCA_035222895.1. Lineage (NCBI taxonomy): Eukaryota > Metazoa > Echinodermata > Echinoidea > Camarodonta > Strongylocentrotidae > Strongylocentrotus > Strongylocentrotus droebachiensis. The sequence goes on from JAVYIG010005243.1 coordinate 22,364, forward strand.
CTATCTCTCTCTGCTCATTATCCAATTATTAATTTCAATCGGTCATTCATTCAACAACAACAACTTAGATTTTTTTTTCTCCATCGAGAGTTAATTGTTCACCATTTCCTCATTATACATCAAATACGCTGGACATAGGCATAAATAGAATTAGAAAATCGATCAGGAAACGAGCACTTTATAGTGTTTCCTTATTTAAATAAAAAAAAGCTTATGAAACAGAGAGCATGAAAATACAATATACTGGTCGATGATTGTATATTTAGTATAATGATTACGTGATAACAACCTTGAAATATACACGTATACCAGCCACTAGTTTGCATTGCAGGCACAAACCTTTGTAAGTTATACATATTAAAGGGGAAGTTCACCCTGATATCAATTTGGTTTTAATATAGAAGCGGGCAAATAGAGAAACAGGCCAGTGAAAGTTTGAGCAAAAAACTAATAAAAATAAGAAAGTTGTGAATCTTTGAACGTGTAATAAAGCAAACACAACTTGGCAACCCTCTCCCACGTATCTTGCGAGCTCCCCTCCCATTTGGCCTCGACTAAAAAAACTGTAACAGATCTGTATTGTTCTCTTGATAAATTTTCAATCATAATTATATTCAACCTACATACATTATTAGGGAAATGTAAGATAATGACTTTACCATATGGGGGGGGGGGGGGTGCAGGGCATGCATAAGGCCTGTTTGTCGTAAAATTATCATTGAACCAAGTATTGAAAGAAAGATAGAAATAGACATTGTTTGTATAAACTCCATGTATAAATCGGGGGGGGGGTGACGAGGGAACACATCTAAATCTAGTGGTTCTGATGATATTTCACCTAGAATTATAAAGGAGTGCATTCACCTTTTTATTGATCCCTTGTGTAAAATCATGAATATGTCTTTATCTCAGGGAGTTGTTCCTGATAAACTCAAGGTAGCTAAAGTAGTACCAGTGTATAAAAAATCTGACCGTAAAAACGTCATTAATTACAGGCCAATAGCATTGTTACCAATCTTTTCTAAAATTCTTGAGAAAATAATTTATAAACGCTTAAATGAGTTTCTATCTAAAAAGAATATCTTGATTCCTCAGCAGTGTGGTTTCCGTAAGCACTTCTCCACACAAATGGGTGTGTTTAATTTATTAAGTAATATCATAAAAGCTATTGATGGAGACAAGTATTGTTTGGGGATATTCTTAGATCTATCTAAGGCGTTTGATACTATTGACCATGGCATCCTCCTTAGGAAACTTGAGCATTATGGAATACGTGGTGTAGCATTGTCTTGGTTCCAAAGCTATTTGTTTGACAGGACACAATTTGTTGTGGTGAATGGTACTAATTCTCAACTTGCTTCTATTAAATATGGTGTACCTCAGGGTTCTGTTCTTGGTCCCCTGTTGTTTCTGATCTATATAAATGATATAATACACTCATCAACATTATTCTCATACTCACTTTTTGCTGATGATACCAGCTTGCTGTTGGCTGATAAGAAGGCTGAAGATTTATTACTAATTGCGAATCAAGAGATTCAGAAACTGTATGCATGGTATTGTTGTAATAAGTTATTGTTGAATGTTCAAAAGACCAAATGTGTTATTTTTCGCTCCAAGGGTAAAAAGCTTCCAGATGGCATTACTTTTCTTAATGTTGGAGGCCATGATGTTGCGCTTAGTGAAAATGTTCAGTTCTTAGGGCTAACCATGGATGAGCATTTATCTTGGAGAAATCATTTAGATGCTGTATGCACAAAGTTGTCCCGTAGTGTAGGTGTCATTTTTAGATTAAAATTTATTTTACCTGAAAGAGTGCTGATAACATTATATAATAGTATTATTCTTCCTTATTTGACATATTGTAATGTTGCTTGGGGAAACACTTTTAAGTCATATCTTGATAAGTTGAGAGTATGGCAGAAGAAAGCAATACGGCTTATTACTAATTCTTATTATAGACATCCAAGTTCTCCATTGTTCCTTCGACTAAGAACGTTACCACTAAGTGGACTTGTGTCGTTCAATTGCATATTGTTTATGTTTAATCTTAAGTCTATGCCTCATGAATGTACGTTAAAAGATTTATTCCGTCAGAACTCGCAAATTCATAATTATAATACACGTCAAAGGTGTCTTATTCGACAGCCTTTTGCAAGAACAAATGTCACTCTGACCTCTTTCCATATCTCTTGCATTAAAGAATGGAACAGTCTGCCTGATGATATAAAAAATAGTACAACTCTTTGTAGGTTTAGAAGTTTATCTAAAACGTACCTGCTTGAAAGACTGACATAGTTTTTATTCGCATCTTAGTAATTTCTCATTCTGAAATGCTTTTTGACCACTAAGGACCTACTCGTCAGTGTGTTTGCTGTGTATGGTGATGTGCGTGTGTGGTGACTGTGTGTGTGTGTGTGTGTGTGTGAGTATTTGTATGTTCTATATTCTGTAGCTTAGTATTTTCATCCATTGTATAATCATACGTAACATTCTTTTTACTGTAAATGTATGTATTTTGTTATAGGGCCCCGCTCACAAGCTTAGCTTCTAAAGGGGTCCTAAAACCGTTCAGTTTATGATGTAATCAAGTTAGAATATGTTGATTGATGTACTATTACCAGTCTCTTTTTTATGTAACAGATTATATCATGCTTTGTATGGTTTTGAATAAAATGAACTGAACTGAACTGAACATCCACATAGTTTCAGCCAAGATGCTGTTCAAGATGTTAGTCCTTACATTAGTAGGTTACGTACATGGCTACAAGTACAACCAAGGATTTGCCATTCTCCCTATTATATATCCTTTGTGGTTAGCAAAACCATTATCTCTTTCTTTAGGCTCCGTCACCTCCTCAAAGCCATTATCCATCATGATCAATACCTGAATTGATTGGCTTAAAAGGGGATCTGTTCCTTTAACGATATTGACCAGTGGGTTAAATACGGACCGGACAATTATATGGCCAGTGTCTATGGACTATGGACCAAGATACCTATAATATAGACGTAAGACGGTTAGTACAATCTAATATCTACATCACTAAGCCACTACTATCTCATTAGCTTACAAGGTGATCCATTGCTAATTGTCCACTGTCTGGGGGAGTAAACAGGTATCTTTTTTTAAACATTTTTGTTATCATCCCCAGGTCATTAGTAAAGATGATTATCAGACAAGGGAGATGCTCTCGGAGTAAGACGTTTAAGGAGCTACCAACAACCGGCCCGCCTGGTATACATGTACATGTATGTTGGGAATTACATTATGCTATATAAAGAAGAGAGGGAGAGAGAGAGAGAGAGAGAGAGAGAGAGGGGGGGGGGCTATAGGGAGAAAGAAAAGGGAGATGAGAGAGAGAAAGACAGACCGATAGAGAAGGGAAAGAATGCATGTAAAACATCCCTTCTTTTCAACACACCGAATACTGTCCAAAATTACATCGAAATCCAAACATCATCTGATGATAGTGTATAAGACAGGGATCGAGTCAATTACATTACACCTGTTGCGCACAACGCATACCTGTCTGGTGATTTAATATACTGATGTCGCGATGAGATAGATTAATTCCCGCGAGAAATGCTTCATCATAATTCAACAGCCATAGGGCCTACACATGCAACAGTGAATATACAATTGCAATCACACCCAATTCGTCTAAGCCTAAGGTTTGTTTCAAATGGTGAATTATTTGTTCACGCCCGTTATTTTGTAAACAGATGATGTCAATAAATATGTGTAAACAAAACAACAAACAAAACCAGCATGCTATGATAGAAATATTTACAGGCGGTCACTCGGCTGAAAAATGTCGCATACACCATACAAATGGAAGCGAAAGCCGGGAACATGTCGCCTCAGTTGTAATGTACAATATTAATTTGTTCAAGTGCAGTATGTGTTGAGATATACATTTGCCATAACAAAACAGCATGCCCGTCAGTATGTGTGTTAAAAATGCGATACCGCAGGACTGAGAAACATGTGAAGTTGTGGAATACACACTCCATTAGTTTGTACTGTCTAATGAGTGTATGTGAGGTATACTTTGAGAGAGAGAGATTCCGTGTGGAGATGTACTTCGATGAATGGAGTACGAATCACGAACCTGAAATTATTTTAAAGCTTTTTGTTTTGATACGAAATCAAGGAATCAACAATGCCTTTTTTCTGGGTATTATTCTCAAATAAATGTTCATCTTTGTGAGTGGAGACAGACGACTAACGCTTATTGTTATTTCAAGCATTTCAACACATATTTTTGGCTGTACGGGAAAAACACAATAAAATACAATTTTATGATGTGTACTCCGAGAATAGACTTTTAGAACTTTAATCACAGACATACCAAAAATATTATAATGGCATATTTATTTGTTTCCACCGATCATCCATAACATTGAGCAACAATAACAAACGCGCTCTGCGAATCCTCCATTTGTAACAAAACCAGATAGCGAATCACTGAATACAATAACTTCTCCAATCGTTTAATTCACGTTTTACATGCGATACAATACCCACATGTATTAATTGACAAACATAACCTACTTTCTAATGAGGTGAAAGGTACTTTGAAAACAATCTATTCATTCTCATTAGCAAAGAATAGGGCTGCTAAATATAAAATCATCTATCTTTATAAAGAAAATATCAAAAATTGTTAGAGGAGGCAAATTATTTCCCCCTTCATAATTATGAGCTGGTTACGATTGATATCGCATTTGCTTCTTTGGCAATAACTGCTCATTTTCATCCTATTTGATTTGATTTATACCTAAATAAAAACCAACTGTGTCTGATCAAGAATAGATCAAGATTTCAACGACAAGATCCCCAAACAGCACCTCAAGAAAATAGCCAAATTTTTCTGGAGATTTTCCAACACTGTGATTGACATTACAGTTGATATAATCAAGGTAATTGAAATCTCATGCTATATAAATCGTATCCCTTTGTTTTCAAGAAGCGATGTTCAAACTAATGAGCTCTCACACCCTATCTTTGCTCATGTTTCTTTCCAGGCTATTAACGAAATAACCTTGATTGATATTGATTGATTGGTTTGGCAATCCTTCCCTATCACGGAAAATGATTTTGGACCATCTCCAGTAAGAAGTTCGGTACCCCTTTCCCTCTATCGTGTCTCTTTCAAAGAGTGTGCCAACTAAACAGATAACGTATTTCCTTCTCAAAATATCATCTGTTATCACACATCACCTGTGCGTATTATATCCTCATGCGAACTTCAATGCAGCTTGATTTTGATGTGCCTACACGGTCATCGCAGATAGATATCAATTTGAGCAATACATTTCAAGAATTGAGGTTTTGGAGGCTAACGAAGGCTAAGTTATTGGACCACCCCCCCCCCCCCCATTTTCCTTCTCTCTCACTCCACCCCACCCCCAACCGCTCTCCGTCTCTCATATCTGTCTCTCACTCTCTCTGTGTCTGTCTCTCTCTCTGTGTCTGTCTGTCTCTCTCTTTGTCTCTCTGTCTGTCTCTCTCTGTCTCTCTCTCTCTCCCCCTCTCTAAAGTTAACTTTCTTTCTCTCTCATTCCCTCATACTCGTGATCACTCATATTGTTTTTATATATGTCTTTCTCTCGCTCTTCCTCTCTCTCTGTTTAATCCCGAAGCTGTCCAATCGTTGTCTGTCCATCTTTATCACTCTTTAGCATCCTTTCTCCCTCCCCCCCTCTCTCTCTCTCTCTCTCTCTCTCTCTCTCTCTCTCTCTCTCTCTCTCTCTCGTATAGCCTGGGGGAAGGGGTGGGGGTACTAATATTGCTGACATAAAAACAGATTGATCTGAATCATAATAACGACATTTCATTGTAGGGGCAAATGCATCGAAAAGAGCCCCCCCCCCCCCCCCCCTCTTCGCTAACTATGTACTTTGTATATTGGCTAATAGTAATACAATAAGGAAAACCATATTGTGTCAATGTTAAAAATATCATGCAATGATAAATAGATTTCTTACCGTGCATTTGACGACGATGCTTCGTTGTACCTTTAACTGCACCATGTTTTCCTATGTACGTTGATATGCGATCCCTTGATAAATCGATGACCAAATCCTCAATGTAAATATAACGAGGTGCGATAGTCCACAAATCGCGTTAGAATTTATGAAATATTTCCTCCAAAGATGAAAAATGTGCGTTCCTGTTGTAGCCTCACATGGGTATAAATTACACAGGATGAAGCTAATTTGGTGCTGGAAGAAGGACGCTTTTCTCTTTTTTGTCGAGAGCGCTAGAAAAAAACCTATCCGATTTGAAGACTTGGACCAGACGACAGCTTGTTTGCAAATGAATCGCGATCTACGCTTTGTTGATCGTCGCTGTTATTGTTATGCAGCGAGAATAAGAAGTAGGCGGTCGCAGGCACTACACGTGCTCAGGTCAGCTGATGACTAGTCTCGTCTTTCAGACTCTACTAGACTACAGCCCCCCCCCCCCATTTATCAATCGTTCATTTACATCTGCCTTCCTTCAAAATGATGTAACTGAAATTGAATATCATGACAAATTTCAAATTTCAATATTAACAGTAAAGGCTAGAATTAGCTGAGATGTTGATTGATTACAGAGAATGAAGGCAGAGAGAGGACAGAAAGAAGACAAATTACAATACATGTATGTCATAATTATGCTATATACATTTTTTAAACCGCAAGCGCACTTCTTGTTTGCGTGCTTGTCAGCGAGTTCTTTAGGGAAAATTCATGTATATTAGGCATTTGCCCACATTTACTTTTCAGTATCACCTCCACTCCTTTAGTGCTTTACAGATGTATGGATCTGCCCTTGCCATCCTTAACTTATTACTTCTGAATGCTTTGAACTCGGTCTACATCCTGACGCATCTAGGGATCATCTTGCAGGTATTTTGGAGAAACTAAACTATTACTAATACAGTGAGTGAGAGAGAAATGAGGTGGAAATGAGGGGTGAAGACTTAGACTACGTAGTCTACGTTTATGTATACATGTAGTCTTATCTTGGTACACGAGTGCGTCGAAATGAGAATATTTCCCTTTGTTACGATTTTATCTTTTTGTAAAAACTATATGCCTGGTGCTAGTTGGACCAAACACGTTTTGTTGTTACCAGTTTCCTGCTCTTTCATTCATGAGAGATAAAATATATTTGGGAATTTCAAGCTCTGGTGAAAAACGAAACAAGTATTTACATCAACTTTTGTTAAAGGTATAATTGTATCCCTTTTGCAGCCAACATCTAATTCTGTAGAACTTTGTAGCAATTATGAATCTGTCATCCTATCTGCAAATTTAAACGTTAGCAGTGTCCTAGTATTTAAATAATGCAAGTAACCCCGTATACTTTCTAGACTTCACTGTCACACACTATTGAGACACTGACTGGCTTCATTTGTTGTTGTTGTAATAACATACATAAAATGAGCATTTGTCTACATCAATAACCCAATTGTTGTAATGGCCAACATTAAACTGATTGAATCTTTGCGCAACTCAAAACGTATGACAATTCGGTACAAAAGTCTAAAAGGGTCAGACTATTCAATTAAACGATCGCGATCGCTAAATCCGATTCGAAATCTAACCTCTGATATTGAGGAAAAAGACACCTTATAACAAAAAAAACTATAAAAAAAAACCAACGGTCGTTAATTTCCCACAAAAAGACATTTTCAAGTCCTTTTGTTTCGAGGGATCTTCTAGATTAGTATGTATTATCTTTCAAATGCTGCTGAAATTAAAGATTTTCATTTTTGGGCTTGCAAATGGGACATCTAGTACCTTTAAAGGGATCGTTTAACAATGTTAAATCTGAGATACACGGCCCTACGTGTTATCAGTGTCTGTGACATGGTGTAATATTGAAGCCCTAAAAAAATTGCGATTCAAAATGATCAAGAAGTGCCTCAAAAAAATAAAAATCTTTGAGTGACCGGTTTTACCATACTCGTTTTCCCCAATAGACTGTAGTGTTATGAAAACCGTCAGGCGAACGGTTTTCAAATTTGTAATTCCAATCATAAATATCTTGATATTCAGACAGGCGATCGGCTTGTAAAAGTCACGGGTTTCCTGACTGACCTAAAGGTTTATAATTATCATTGCATCATGAGCTAAATCCAGAATTTTGTTTCAGAATCTGAGACAAAGTTACCGGATCCCTTTAAAGTTATTTAAACCGCAAAATTATGATTTCTGCTGGTCAACAGAACTATTTGTGAAGTAATTGTGAACACGATTATTCTCGCTTGATGTTGGGACGTTATGGCAAAATCAATGGTTACTGATGATAAGCCAAGTTTTGGTGACCAGTTTAATTATTAATACAAATTATTTGTTAGAAGGTTGTCCTAATAGTTCAGGTTATAAAGAATTCGTTCCGCATATGTGATTAGGGATAGGGGTTTTGTGATGGGTTTTTGAGAGCCCTATATTCACTCCAAATATATTTTATATCGAACACCAACGTAACTACAAATAAACGGTGGTTTTGAAGTTTATTGGGATGCACAGAGTCAGCGAGGTTGACCAACAACTAGGGGGTTTTGTCGAGTCCCTTGCCTTGAGCCCCCTCCTGTTCTTCAGGCCACTAACAAAAAATAATTATAAAGCTGTCCACTTCGTATCCAGTATATAAGTTGAAGCCATAGTATCCCTCCCTGCGCTTGAATTCAGTCCCAGCATTTAACAGAAATGCTACATTAATTACGGGGGGGGGGGGGGGGGTTAATGAGGTGGCTTCTCATGTGCACACATCATCCCCCCTTCAAGACAGATTTCCCACCCTAACTATTATGATCATTTCACTAATTTTTAATAATTTCTGGCAATCGAATCTTTTAATTGAGATGTAGAAGGTGCTTTATGAGTTTATAATTATCATTGTTAAACAAAAATAGCAATTATTGTTTTAGCCTGGGGGAAGTCCTGTTGGGTCATTTAATGAGAAAATATAAAGAGAAAGTACTAGATAATCTGAAAAAACATGAGATAGTCAATAAAGTCATTGTGAATGCTGTGGTATAGTTTCTAATGCGTCATTTTCTTTATAGTTCCTTTCGCGGCGGTATATATCACTGCTTCACGAGAAGAAAAAAAATCCGGATCCTTCTCAATAGATACACAAATCTATTCTTTCGAGTCACAATGTACCCGTTGACTTGCAGGAAAACAACGGGTTTCCCCCACAGTCGGACAATCGGAATAAATGAAATGACTAAGATGTAATAAAATGAGGTAAACATATGGATTTGCATCCGTTTAATTCAACTTGTTCTAAGAATGTTTATAAATGAAGAATCTCATCGTGGTCATAAGTACCCAAAGTACCCATAATCATTAACTCTGAAAAGTGCTTGATAACATCATCCGATATAACACCTAATAATATCACCGTGGTCATAATGTATTTAAATTATAACGCCAAGCCCACAGTCATGAACTCGGAAAAGTGCTTGATAATATCATCCGATATAACATCTGCTAATAAAAGTTCCACGGAGCTTGTACAGTAGGTTCATAAGGTTCATAGGGTTGATGGTTCATATTTATTATCCATTTAACAATGGAAATTCGTGGTATTCACACGGTATATAAATACACAAATAAACTATTACGTTCATACCAAAAGACGAATTCCATAAAATAATTTTGAGTTGACAGAAATCAAAATCAATTAAACAAAAATATATATATTTATGTTTGATTAACTAGATCGTGATAGGTTTTTTTTGTGTGTGTGTGTGGGGGGAGGGGGGAGTGAAAGGTACATTTCTGTGAAAAATAGGCCGGCATTCTGAAGATAAAAAAACAACTGCAATGAAGAAAAATATCAAACCAAACATAAATGTACTTGTCTGTTTTAATTCTGCCCATCGCAGCAAGTGCCGAATGTTTGTGAGCGTATAATCATGCGCGGATATGAGACAAACAAAAGGCATGCGTTTTTTTTATGTGAATGGTGGGGGCCGGGGGGTAGTAGCTTTTCATAGATTTCACGAGTAAACAAAAACAAACAAAATATGTAAAATATGATTTTCTTCTCTCTCTCTCTTTCTCTCTCTCTCTCTCTCGAAAGAGATTTTCGGAGCCCCCCCCCCCCCCCCCCCGGCATGAGAATCTTCGACCTATCCCTGTGTATAATGGCCGTTTCGACCATGTAACATACCGTGTACACCAAAGATTGTCCAGGAAGCCGACATAAACTGCAGGTAGCTTTTTCTTCAGCATGTTATTGTACTGATGTCGTTGATAATTACATTTCTCTAACAAAAGCTTGACCGGTCGTCCTATATATCAATTTTAACGTACCGTATCAGTATAACCAGCACAAGTTCTGCAAAAGATAGTACAAATTTGAAGCCTATTTTACCCTCGAATTCTATGAAGATGACATAATGATTTGTTTGTACACAGGGATTTGGGTTTTTAACGACTTCTTTACACTGCACACACGAAGTTCTATTATGTTAAATCTAAAACCGCGTGGAAAAGTCTGTTTCCATAGCTGAAAATAAGTCTTCTTCTATGATTATTGTAAGTGCAGTTTCATTGTTTTTCAAGGCGGGGTTGCATGCAGTTTTCAAAATCAAACCATGTTATGGTGTCATCTTGAAAACATTGGTGTGAAACCCGTGTAATCATGGTGTTTTCCGTAAAAACGTCTCCTTTTATAACTAAACTAGAAACTATATGAGCAATGTGGACATTTCTAAAATGTTTTGAACAAATTACAATAAACAGTTTTATGTCCACCCGCAAATAGGATGTACTTTATCGTGTATATTAAGGGTATGAATGTATTGTCATCATAGACACAAAGGTGCAAATTCCGTGAAGTTTATATTTTTTGGGTTGTCAATGGTCAGCGTGACTCAAATTCAATCAGCAAGCCCCTGTGAGAGTAAAAAAAACACTGTATTGTCATCTCTCTTTTTGTTATTTTTCTACAAATTGTGCGAAGTATTTGCGGAAGTGCTTGGCATTCAATATAGTAACAAACACACTTCAACAACAAGACACACTACACATCAAGAGTGGAATACTTATACAGGGTGTCGGTCGGAGGTTGGGGAAGGGGGGGGGGGGCAGGGGGAAGTTGCCCTCACTTATCGATTTGTTTGCCCCCCCCCCCCCCCTCTCAAAAAAAAAACGTAGGCTGATTGAGCACTGGTATTTTTTATTGTATTTTAATAGATAATTCACACTTGATAGCAAGTCATCAGCAGACAAAAATTAAGAACAGTTTGGTGAAAGTTTTAACAACTCGGATAAAAAATAATTGTTATCAATAGAAATCTGTGATATAGTGATATATTTTGTATTGATTAAATGATATATTGATTGGTACGAAAAAGGCAAGTACATGTATAATAGAAAACCTAAGAAAATGACGAAATATGAATTAACAGAAAAACTGGCAATTATTATCAAACAATGGTCAGAAGTTCTGATTTTTTTTTCTCCCCCAGAACATATGAAAAAAAATCATATAATTCCTATCGATGATACAAAATTCCCTTTCTTTATTTTCACGAGAGTCCTTTAGCACTTGCATTGATTTCAATATCATGAAGATGATTTAGCATCGGGGAACAAAGAATTCTCACGCTTGAAAATTAAAACTATGCGGTAAATTTTCTTCACATTTATTATGCCAATGAGGGCGTTATATATGGGCATCAAAGAGAGATGCCTTATGGGACGTAGTTGTGACCTACGATAATTTCAGAACTTCGTGTCTAGATACAAAAATTGAAGTCCAATTTTCTGATCAATTTTCATTGTTCCTTGAAAGTACGATTATTATGAACGATCAGAAACCATACATTAAAAGGTAAGGTTATGTACATTTTACGCATATGATAAAAATTGGAAATGATGAAGAGCGATGAATAATCCCTAATATGATATCTTGGTCTGGGACTGTGAGACTAAAAGTCGCATTTTTGATTTCGCCCACGTCCGTTTTTCGTTCCATAAAAGGTAAACGGCACGCGACCCGCTCGGCCGAAGGTCTCGGATTTCACGCACTTTTTGCCCCAGGCCAGGTATCCCGCCCCGTTACGCGTGCATCGTCTGTAACCCCATGACACACCCCCCCCCCCCCCATCCTCACTAACCCCTGCTTCTCGCACCCTCACGAAATCTGTACACATACATATTTGATAATATTTCCATTATGAATTTTAAATCTTTTATGATTCTGCTTTTGTATGTAATTCTTGCAGTCATTGTTTTGCAATTGTGCTTTTATTGTTGTGGAAAATAAATGAAGTTATGAAGTTGATTGGTGAAGATATCCATAATTGAAGATTTTGATTCGATTAATCTCCTAATCTGAGAAATAAAGAGAAGGTCAGCTTGAAAATTAAAGAATAGCCGAGAAGAATAGTCAATCTATTATATTTAATTTCCAGGAGCATAACATCAAACGATAAAATACAGAGACAAATGGTATCATACATAACAAATATTGATGCTAATATACAAACCAAGAATGATTACCGTCATATCATTTCAAAAGGCAATAGAATAAATGTCAAATCATTCCCAAATCATATGACTATCAAAATGAAGCGCGGGAAAGGAGTAAATGAAGACTGTTACCATGGTAAAGTAGCACACCCTTATCCGCCTCGACTCACCTGACGCTCTTCCTTAGAAACAGATCAGAAAACATCTTAAAGGTATAGGTGTGTTTGACTGACACTATTCTGTAAACAGATATTCATAATAAAATTTAGCGATGGAAAATTGGAGGATTTACAGACATACATCGAATTATATAGATATGTATTCATAATGATTATAATAATATGTCCATTTATACATCGCAGCTACTATATTTACTGCGATTAATATACATTATATTCCACATACTAAGAATCTTGCTCTACGATTGGTCAAAAGTAAATCACGTGATGAAAGATAGTTCCCCATTATTGATGGGAGAAGCAAAAAGTTCGTCACACTGGGTAGATAGTACTACTATCTACACAGTGCAACGCACTTTGACAGAAGATAGAGGTACTATCTACACAGGGCAACGCACTTTCACTGAAGATTATCCAAAAGCGCACTAAAACAGGCGTAATTAAGCGCGCATTACCAATGAGCGCAATTAAAGAAAACACATGCGCGCACCGTACCCTTAAAGGGAAAGTCCACCCCCAAAATAAGTTTGTTTCGATAGAGGCAGAATAATAAGAAAATCAGGTGAGTGAAAGTTTGAGCAAATTCTGAATGAAAATAAGAAAGTTATGAATTATTGAAGTTGTGATCAATCAAATACAAATTGGCAACTCTGTGACGTATTATACGAGCTCTCCTTCATTTGCTTTGTGCATAATATTCCATAAAATCATGTTTTCTTCGTTATTGATGACGGAATATATATTTGTTCCTTGCAGGGGGAGTATAAAAACATATTTGCAATTATTATATTTAGGGTGCATGTATGGTTGAAATTTTTCTTGAGGGAAAATGAAAATTTTAGATTTTTTTAGTACTAAGCAAATGGAAGTTGAGCTCGCATTTTACGTCATAGAGTTGCCAATTTGTGTTTGATTGATCACAACTTAAAAAATCCTAACTTCCTTATTTTTAATCGGAATTTGCTCAAACTTTCACTGACTTGTTTCTCTCATTTTTCTACTCCTATTAAAACTAACTTAATTTCAGGGTGGACTTCCCCTTTAAGATCGCCTCGGAAGTGATAGTTTGTCCCATCACCTTCACCAACGGTAGTTATTTGCTTACTATCATATTATTACCTCGACTGTAGCAGAGCTGCCACAAAGGCGCTTAATCACGCAAGGAACGTCCTCGTACCGGGTAAACGTTTACTTCACCTGGGGTAGAAAGCGTCAATGTAGATTAATGTCTGGTCGGAGGACAAGTGCCGTAGCGGGACTCGAACCGCGAACCATGTAAGCCAAAGTCCATTGACTAGACCACGACATCTCTTCATACGACTGTACAAAATCAATTGGAAGACATTTACCCCCCAATTAAAACAAACGGAACAAAGACAACAACAAACAAATGTGTACAAATGTTTTTAAAAGAAGAGAAGAGAGGGGAGGAAAGAGATTGAGAAGGGGGGAAATAGGAGAAGGAGAAAGAGAAAGTGAAAGACGAGGCGATAGAAAAAGAGAAAGAGAGAAGAAAAAAAGATGAGTAAAGAAAACAAAGCAAAAGACAGGAAAAGTAAAGAAAACAATTACGTGTAAACATTTAAATCAGAGCATCCTCCTACTACAACCTACTCTACTAGGTCTGTCCCACTTACTTTTTTTTTTCTCTCTCTCTCTCTCTGTCCCTCTCTTTCTCTTTGACTTCTATCTATATATATATTATTCCCCCTCTCTCTCTTACTGCTACCTCTACTCTTATGCTAATAAACCTAATGTATTTGTCCACCTATAGTACATCACTACAATATTTTAATATGTATTTTGTGCATTCATCGGAGGGCGTCCTTGTAAGTTATTGGTCAGAGCCACTGCTAGGTCTGTCCTACTTACTTTTTTTTCTTTCATCATGGTGGAGTGCACCATGGCGAATATCGTTTTTGTTATAACAAAGAATATTCATCAAATTGTCTCCAACTGAGGCCGAGTTGGCAATCTGTGTTTATAATTGGCTCTGTTGAAGCTCATGGTAAATAATTATCATTGATTTGGGGGTATTTTTCAACACTTTCCACCGCTCAAGTAATAAATTTCATTATCCCAAAGTTAATACACAGTTTTTATTTAACTCATTAAGACACAGTGGTCCACGCGTGTGGAATAATCTCTCAGAGGAAATAAAGAGTTCAACAAATATAACTTCATTTAAAGCAAAGTTGAAAAGGGTATATATTACTGATTATTCAAAAAAAAAAAAATCTTCATTAAATTTAAAAATTACCATTACCCCCCCCCCCCCCCAACCTCCCTGTATGATTGCTGGTGTCTGTTGATGTAGTGTGTTACTTATAAATCTGCATATTTTTGTATTCTGTTATTGCAATTGTTTATACCATGTATTTTGTCCCCTTACTGGGAACTACACCATACAAGTTTTTATAAACTTTTTTGTAGTTTCCGTTTTTTCTCTTACTATGTATATTTGCCATTTTTTTGTATATATTGTTTTTATGCTTGAGAAAAATTAATAAACTGAACTGAACTGAACAATTGGATTCCCCTGATTTCTTTAGAATTACATGTGATACTATAACAGTTGAACATTAATGTGGCAAATAGTGGGAAAATCATGCCTACTTTTTCAAGGAATTACTGTAATATTAAAGCGAGAGAGAGAGAGAGAGAAAGAGAGAGCGAGAGAGATAGGGAAAACGGAACTATGTGTCTTCTACTATCATTCAATACAGTGCCCTCTCTTGTCGAGTAATGAGATGGTTGTATAGCCAGGCGCCAGTAAAGTGAATATTGTTATAGAACTAGTATTACGAAGAAACACTAGGTTTATATGTTTATCTTTGTTCATATTATTATATGTGTATCATTGTTTATATCATCACATGTTTATCTTTGTTATACTATTATTATATTGGTACTATGTAAATACGTTTGTACTCTCAAACCCCGAGAGGGGGTCGATAGAGTCAATACAAATCTTACAAAATCTTATTCGCATAGAAGAAACAGGGTGATGAGAGAGGGCGATATTAAAGAGAGAAAAGATATAAAGATAGAAAATCAGTGGGAGAGAGAGAGAGAGAAAGAGAAAGAGAGAGAGGGGAGAGAGAGAGAGAGAGAGAGAGGAGAGAGAGAGAGAGAGGAGAGAGAGAGAGAGAAAGAGAGAAAGAAAAAGGTAAGTGTTGCAGATTTAGTAGTTAGAATACATGAGATTGTAGTACGAGGCTGTGTAGTGACCAAGTGGAAAGTATATTTTGTTCATAAAGTTTTGGTTCAAATGGTATATACACTCATTTAAAAAAGGTAGACGTTGCTTAAAATTACACTTAATTTAGAACGAGTCTGATAGTGGGGAAGGAGCAAAGATCTGAACGACGGGGTGTTTCATTTAACATGGATTATTATAATAAATAAATAATAATAATTATAGCATAATAGTCCACTCCAAATTGTATTAAACCGAAACGGAAATTCTTTTTGCCCAATTGATCGAGAGCCCGGCAGCCACTGAGCAGCGCCATATCGACGTTGCTCTATCCCTTATTGTTGAACGCCAAACAAGGTAGCAACAACTCCCATCTTTTAACGTCTTTTGGTATAAGCCTATTTGTGTAAATCAGTGGCAGAGGGAGGGATTTTTCTTCTTTTCAGAATTTGAATATGTACTGGTCCTGGTCAAGATGGCCGATAGAAACTCGAATCTTTCCCTGCCGGGTGAAGTCCAAGGGCTGAGACCCTTGAAACTCTTCATTTTGTTTAACGTCGACAAAAAAATGGGAATGTTCTTTTTGAAATTCACACAGCCCCTTTCATATCACGGAGGCGATTTTATTTTTCCCCCTTTTCTCTCTCCACTCTATCTCCTTTTCTCTTCTTCTTCGCCTCTTACCTTCTTTTTCTATTTCTTTTCTCTTTTTTCTCCCGTCGCTCTGTCTCCCCCCTTGAAAATAAAGCCGCCGGGGGGGGGGGGGGTGGATTTGGCCCCACCTGAATCCGCCACTGGTTCAAATAATCAATAACAGTGTATCCAAGTAAATAACAAGTAAATCGCCGTACATCATTTGTGAACAAACAAAATAGAAATAAAAGCAAATAAACAAATAGGCAAACAGACAGTAGTCAAATGATCGGGTAATTGACAACAAAAATTGATTGAATGAATGAAATGATGAAATGATTTAAAATGACTAAATGATTGATAAATTATTTGAATATGAATAAATACATGATTAAATAAATAAATAAATATGGATTAAATACATGAATGAATAAATAAATTAATATCATAATCATTTTAGTAACAAAACTAATTCTGATATATTCGAAACAAGATGAATAATGGCGTCGGCATAATTGCTGTTAGGCCTATTTTGCAAAGAAAATGATATTTGGTTCAAAATATAGTGCTTCGAATACAAAGTAAACTTACGATGGTTTAAAAACAAAGCATAATAACCTGCAGAATTTTAAATCGGAGCGAATTTAAAACCTCATGCCTTTCTTTCACGTTGTTCATATACCCGACACTACTGGAGTAGATGATTTCCACAACAAAATTTACAGAAAGTAATTCGATATTTTCCAATCTTTTTGTTATTGTAATCGGTATGGTAAATTCAGCGATTGTTAATGAATAATTCATTAACCGTCTGAACAAAATAAATAAGGGCTATTATTCATTATTGGGCGCGAAATTTCGACGTCCTGAACCAACACATGAGCGAGGGGAAAAGAAGTAATCGAGCTTTAAAATCTATTGAAAGCCCCTCTAAAGTGGTGGGAGCCCCCAAAATTGAGGTGTTTTTTGCGCCCCCTTAATATCCAAACTGGATACGTGCCCCCTCTGCCCTCGCCACCTCCCGTAGATACGTCACTGTTTAAATCCTACCATCAGGTCAAAGTGAAGTTTTATGAGGGAAAGACAACCCGCATATTGGCATCTTTATTTCTAGGGTGAGTGGGAGGAGGAGGGTACAGGATAGTAGTGCAGCCTCACCCCCCCACCTCTTAAACCTTTAGTAACGAGTAGCAGCTTCCTCTTGCATTTTTTTTAGCGACTAGGCGAGAAATTAATTTTGTACAAGTCTTCACTTTTGAATTATCACCACTATTCCGTTATTAGTTTCGGTTTTCTAAATTTTAGAGGTACTTCCCTTTCACATTTCTCCGCAAGAATCAATCGTCCCCGGGCTTCACCAACCCATTTTGTGGTATAGGCTCTATTGAAATTTGCATAAAATTCTTCTCGTCGAAAGGCTTATTTTAATAATTGAAATATCTTCAAATGGTGAATGCGAAGGGGCGTAGCGATGGAGCGAAAAGACTCTCGTCAAAATTAACACTGAATAAGAAAGAAAACAAAATAACCAAAAAACTATTTTATGTTAGGGCTACTGAGTTTTTCTAAGTTTTTTTTTTTTTTTTTGGGGGGGGGGGCGGGGCCGTCCCTCCACTTAAAAAAAGTTCATCCTCCCCTCCTTGGGACCTTGTCGCTGACCCTGCCTCCCACATATTTAACATTCACTCTGATCTCTGCAATGAACCAGCCAACCAGGCATAAACATACGAGATTCTAATCAAACAGTTATTTCCGTGGAATTAACATTTAGCGTTAGCAAAAAACCTGACATGATTTTGTCTGTAGATGGCGATGGACTAGATTCCAATGTTTCGATCGTGAACATGGTTTGAAACCAATCCAGGAGCTCGAGCAAGAGGGCCGGGCTATTAAATACTGGGTTACGTATATGGCGCGCCATATGCCCAATAACCCCGAAAACACGGTTTATCGCCGATAAACAAGGTTTATCGACGAAAAACAAGGTTTATCGAGCGATAAACCTTGTTTATCGTGAGAAACTCTGTATATCGACTGATAAGCACAGTTTCTCTCGATAAACAAGGTTTATCGACGATAAACAAGGTTTATCGATAAACAAGGTTTATCGAAAAACACGGTTAATCGTATTTCGTCAGGAGAGGGCGCTTTTTAAAGTTGCACCCAGCTCAGAGCACTGCTCCGCACGTGCGCTTTACACCGTAGAATATACCAACACCGTAACACTTGCTCGCGCTCATGACCACGATCGACATTTTCTGAGTGGAGGTATGGCGAAGTATTCCAGGCTTTTTCCCCAATTTTTGAAATGTTATGTTTATATCTCTCTCTCTCTCTCTTTCAAACTTTCTAGGTTTTCCCCTTCTCTTATCTCTCTCACTCTCCCCCTTTCTTTCTCTCACTCTCTCTTTCTCCTACCCTCTCAATATAACCCTTCTGTCTTTCCCTCTCTTTCTTCTAATTTTTTCTTTCCCTTTCTCTTTCCTTTTTCTTTCTCTGCACTCCCTCTCTGCCTCCTCCCCTTTTATCTCTTCCCCCTAGTATGAGAAATAGGGTAGAGATAGATAGTTGGAGAGAGAGTAGAGATAAATGAGAGACAGAGGAGAGATAGAGCAGGGGAAAAGGAGAGATATAGAGCGGGGATAATGGATGGATATAGATGGAGAGAGAGAGAGAGAGAGAGAGAGGAGAGATAAAGGAGAGATATTTTAAAGATAGATGGATGAAGACAGAGGAGAGGTAGAGCGGGGATAGATGGATGGTTATTGAGGATAAATAGAGGAGAGATAGAGGAGAGATCGAGCGGGTGAAAGATGGATAGAGATAGATGGAGAGAGAGAGAGAGAGAGAGAGAGGAGAGATATAGAGCAGGGATATATGGATGGAGATTTGAGAGAGAGAGAAAGAGAGAGAGAGAACAGATAGAGCAGGGAAAGATGGATGGTGAATAAGGGTTAAATAGAGGAGAGATAAAGGAGAGAAAGGATAGAGATAGAGGAGAGATAGAGCAGGGATAGATGGATGTAGAGAGAGAGATAGAGAAAGAGGAGATATAGGGTAGAGATAGATGGATGGAGAGAGAGAGGAGATATAAATGAGAGGTGGAGGAGATAGAGGAGAGATAGAGCAGGGAAAGATGGTTGGAGAGAGAGGATAGATAAATGAGAGATAGAGGAGAGATAGAGCAGGGGAAAAGGAGAGATAAAGCGGGGATAGATGGATAGATATAGATGGAGAGAGAGAGAGAGAGAGAGAGAGGAGAGATAGAGGAGAAATATTTTAAAGATAGATGGATGAAGACAGAGGAGAGGTAGAGCGGGGATAGATGGATGGTTATTGAGGATAAATAGAGGAGAGATAGAGGAGAGATCGAGCGGGTGAAAGATGGATAGAGATAGATGGAGAGAGACAGAGAGAGAGGAGAGATATAGAGCAGGGATATATGGATGGAGATTTGAGAGAGAGAAAGAGAGAGAGAACAGATAGAGCAGGGAAAGATGGATGGTGAATAAGGGTAAATAGAGGAGAGATAAAGGAGAGAAAGGATAGAGATAGAGGAGAGATAGAGCAGGGATAGATGGATGTAGAGAGAGAGATAGAGAAAGAGGAGATATAGGGTAGAGATAGATGGATGGAGAGAGAGAGGAGATATAAATGAGAGGTGGAGGAGATAGAGGAGAGATAGAGCAGGGAAAGATGGTTGGAGAGAGAGGATAGATAAATGAGAGATAGAGGAGAGATAGAGCAGGGGAAAAGGAGAGATAAAGCGGGGATAGATGGATAGATATAGATGGAGAGAGAGAGAGAGAGAGAGAGAGGAGAGATAGAGGAGAAATATTTTAAAGATAGATGGATGAAGACAGAGGAGAGGTAGAGCGGGGATAGATGGATGGTTATTGAGGATAAATAGAGGAGAGATAGAGGAGAGATCGAGCGGGTGAAAGATGGATAGAGATAGATGGAGAGAGACAGAGAGAGAGGAGAGATATAGAGCAGGGATATATGGATGGAGATTTGAGAGAGAGAAAGAGAGAGAGAACAGATAGAGCAGGGAAAGATGGATGGTGAATAAGGGTAAATAGAGGAGAGATAAAGGAGAGAAAGGATAGAGATAGAGGAGAGATAGAGCAGGGATAGATGGATGTAGAGAGAGAGATAGAGAAAGAGGAGGGTAGAGATAGATGGATGGAGAGAGAGGAGATATAAATGAGAGATGGAGGAGATAGAGGAGAGATAGAGCAGGGAAAGATGGTTGGAGAGAGAGGAGAGATAAATGAGAGATAGAGGAGAGATAGAGCAGGGGGAAAAGGAGAGATAGAGCGGGGATAGATGGATGGATATAGATGGATAGAGATAGATGGAGAGAGAGATAGAGAGAGGAGAGATATAGAGCAGGGATATATGGATGGAGATTTGAGAGAGAGAGAGAGAGAACAGATAGAGCATGGAAAGATGGATGGTGAATAAGGGTAAATAGAGGAGAGATAAAGGAGAGAAAGGATAGAGATAGAGGAGAGATAGAGCAGGGATAGATGGATGTAGAGAGAGAGATAGAGAAAGAGGAGATATAGGGTAGAGATAGATGGATGGAGAGAGAGGAGATATAAATGAGAGATGGAGGAGATAGAGGAGAGATAGAGCAGGGAAAGATGGATGGAGATAGACGGAGAGAGAAAGAGATAGGAGAGATAGAGCAGGGGTAGAGGAGAGATAGAGCGGGGATAAATGGATGGATATAGATGGAGAGAGAGATATATATATATATATATATATATATATATATATATATATATATATAGAGGAGAGATAGAGGAGAGATAGAGCGGGGATAGATCGATATCTCTCCTCTATCTCTCCTCTATCTCTCCTTTATCTCTCCTCTCTCTCCATCCATCTACCCTGCTCTATATCTCCTTTATCTCCATCTATCTATCCCTGCTCTATCTCTCCTCTATCTCTCATTCATCCCTATTCTCTCCTTTATCTCTCCTCTATCCCTGCTCTATCTCTCCTATCTCTTTCTCTCTCCGTCTATCTCCATCCATCTTTCCCTGCTCTATCTCTCCTCTATCTCCTCCATCTCTAATTGATATCTCCTCTCTCTCCATCCATCTATTTATTTATTTATTTATTTATTTATTCCGTTTTATTTTAACAGGGTGGCCCCGTCAGTAATCAAAGTACTGTAAATAAATAAATAAATAAATAAATAAATAAATAAAGTGCGACATAGTGCCTTTAAGGCTTTTTAAAGGTATGGTATACTGGGACAATTTGTCTATCTCTACCTATTATCTCCTCTTTCTCTATCCTCTCTCTCTACATCCATCTATCCCTGCTCTATCTCTCCTCTATCTCTCCGCTATCTCTCATTCATCCCTCCTCTATCTCTCCTCGATCTCTCCTCTATCTCTCCTCTATTTATCCTCAATAACCATAAAGTGCGACATAGTGCCTTTAAGGCTTTTTAAAGGTATGGTATACTGGGACAATTTTTCTATCTCTACCCTATATCTCCTCTTTCTCTATCCTCTCTCTCTACATCCATCTATCCCTGCTCTATCTCTCCTCTATCTCTCCGCTATCTCTCATTCATCCCTCCTCTATCTCTCCTCGATCTCTCCTCTATCTCTCCTCTATTTATCCTCAATAACCATCCATCTATCCCCGCTCTACCTCTCCTCTATCTTCATCCATCTATCTTTAAAATATCTCTCCTCTATCTCTCCTCTCTCGCTCTCTCTCTCTCTCCATCTATATCCATCCATCTATCCCGCTCTATCTCTCCTTTTCCCCTGCTCTATCTCTCCTCTATCTCTCATTTATCTCTCCTCTCTCTCCAACCATCTATCTCTACCCTATTTCTCATACCGGGGGAAAGAGATAAAAGAGGAGGAGGCAGAGAGGGAGTGCAGAGAAGAAAGGGAAAGAAAAAATTAGAAGAAAGAGAGGGAAAGACAGAAGGGTTATATTGAGAGGGTAGGAGAAAGAGAGGGTGAGAGAAAGAAAGGGGGAGAGTGAGAGAGATAAGAGAAGGGGAAAACCTAGAAAGTTTGGAAGAGAGAGAGAGAGATATATAAACATAACATTTCAAAAATTGGGGAAAAAGCCTGGAATACTTCGCCATACCTCCACTCAGAAAATGTCGATCGTGGTCATGAGCGCGAGCAAGTGTTACGGTGTTGGTATATTCTACGGTGTAAAGCGCATGTGCGGAGCAGTGCTCTGAGCTGGGTGCAACTTTAAAAAGCGCCCTCTCCTGACGAAATACGAATAACCGTGTTTTTCGATAAACCTTGTTTATCGTCGATAAACCTTGTTTATCGAGAGAAACTGTGCTTACCAGTCGATATACAGAGTTTCTCACGATAAACAAAGTTTATCGCTCGATAAACCTTGTTTTTCGTCGATAAACCTTGTTTTTCGTCGATAAACCTTGTTTATCGGCGATAAACCGTGTTTTTCGGGGTTATTGGGCATATGGCGCGCCATACACGTACCGCAACTCCCAGCCACAGAAATACGCTATACCATACATAAACCTCCACCTGGTTACACGCCGCTATTCTTTGCATTATATCTATTTCAATCACAGACTGCTGTCAATTTAGGGGTGCAAATCTCTGGCGCTCGACGCCGAGAGAGAAATACTTTGCTCGAAATCTTCAAATAAGCTAATCGGTGATGGGGCCCATATATCTATTCCCCGCTCTTCTGCTGTTGCTGGTTACTTTGTCAGTGAACGCAAGAAGAAATCGGCGTCCCAATGTGATCATTTTGTTTGCAGACGATTTGGGGTATGGAGACTTGCAGGTTTACGGGCACCCGACCTCGTCTACGCCCAACCTGAACCGACTGGCCCGCGATGGGAAGGTGTTTACTCAGTTCTATGCTGCGGCCGCTATATGCAGCCCATCGAGGTAAGCTGAGCAAATAACACAAATTTGTTTCAACCTAGCCATGCGTACCTGTTTTTTAAATATTTTTCATTCATTCTTTTTACATTGAACCTCTTACCTCGGAAGAGGCAGTGAAATAAATGTCTAGTATACTGTATATGGTGAATTCTTTAATTGAAATGTATTTTGTCAATTTGTATATTAATAATATTGATCAATGCCAAATGCGCAGTCAAGAATCTACCTCTGACCTCCCCCCCCCCCCTTGCCTCCCTGACTCCCTGACTTATTTATTATGTGAGTACCTAAGTGACAAGATGAAAGACCTGGAACCTTGGCTTCTATCTCATTATTCTTCCCATATTTGCTCTAAAGGTAAAGGTAAATGGGGATGATGTTGGATGTCTATTTTTTAATGAAAACATTCTCGAAATTGGATGGTTATCATGGTTTTATCAGTCATGGCCACAATCTAATGCCAGACCAGAAACTAACATCCTCTATTAATTAATTGAATGGCAACATAATTAAATTAAATGATTATACTTTAGAGCAATTATTTGGAAACCTAGCGCTATATGGTGAAATTGATAAAAAATGTTGCATTATATGTAGACCCTTGTCAATGTGTTTTGCAAAACAAACGTGAGTCTGTCAGTGAGCTGAGTGTAGCATTAGACTTGATTGTAGCTCTATGGGAAAAGCTACATCTTGGGCAGATGTAAACTTTCCCAATGAGCTAAAAACAACATCATGGATAGCATTTTATATGTACACAGTATGTACTCCGATTTACAACCCCCCAAAATCTCTGACTCTTTGTGGCAAAGAAGATTTTTGCGGCCACATGAGGCCAGCCAGCTTGATCAGGCTTCGGACAATGAATGATGAGGGGGTAGGAAGTGGTCAGAGGAAGAAGAAAGCCCGACCAGGCCAAACAAAAGAAGCAGACACTATTGTGCTAAGGGGCTGATGCCTTAAATCCTTTTCACACTCTGTCTCTGAGTATACTCAGGTCACAAGGAGGGCAGAATAACTTGTGTGAAAGAAAGGGAAGGTAAGATATATTCGCTTGTTTTGCTACTTAGACCCCGCCGCGGCCCCGAGGACTGCTGTTGAAATTTTGATTGCGTTCATCCGTGGAGTGTTGCAGAGTGTCAGGGACCTACATAACACTGTATGTGTATGTAACCTTGATCGAAAGATAGACCTTCACACTGAAAACTATATGGAAGGAGTGAAGAGGGGGGGGGGGGGGGGATAAGGTAGCTCTGGAACGCGATGTAAACAATCTGTAAAAAAACAATTGACAAAGAGCTTGTTGGAAAGTTGTTGAAAATTAAAATCTACGAACCCAGCAAATAAAGAATTACCATGAACGTAGAGCATTGAACTTGTCTACTTCTACTTCTGTTGCCGGTGACTCTTTATCAAAGTCTGTTCAGCATCTTTGCCATGGAAGTCTAACAGAGCATCCGTGATTAAGGAATACAAAATTGTACACTTGGTGTCCATCATGACCTGCATTTGAAACATTATTTTGAAACATATATGCAATTAGCTTATTGGGTGATGGAAAACCACAACTATTTTTCATGTACCTCCTTTCCTCTCTATATTTCCAGTCACAGTCAATTTGTTTGTTCTCTCTTTTTGGAGAAAGTTACCAAAGAACTGGAGTTGATACACACAGTGCTGACGTGCTGATAAAAAAAGTATGAAGATTTTGCTTTTTCAGGACATTGATCTCACGGTATACTTGCAAGAGTGCAGAAGAAGGATGGAGAGATTAGAAATAAATTTAGTTGAAAGGAGGAGTTAGAGAAAGAGCTTTAAGGTTGAATGCGAAACTAATTTTGTTGTTGTTGCTAGGAAATGAAATAAACTAAAGGATACAGGTTCATAAATTGGTTCATGGGAAAGGGAGATTTCCTCACAGGCAGTTTTTCTTTGTGTACATTTCCACCTAGAACTCATGCCCATTTTTCTTTGTCAAAACCTGTACATTCATTGACAGAAATAAGATAGGAAGTGCAACAACATACATTTAGAGCAGGAGAAAATGCTGTAATCACTTTTTGTTTTCCAATTTCCATCATATGAATTGTTCGAAATGTTTTTATGTCTGCCATCCTGATAGCAAGGAACACAATGAAGTGGTTACCAAGGTGTTGGAATTTTAAGCCATTTGAACCAAATTTGTTTTTGCCCACCCTTCACTCATACTCTCACCACCTTGTATGTGGGGAAGGAATTAACTTTTGTGCAACATTTGTCCCAAATCTCGCCTTCTACAACGTTATTCAAGCTAGTCACCACCAAAGTTCCATGTTTTTTCGAGGCAAATGCACCGCAGAAATGGCCGTATCCCAGAGCGATGCTGGCCCCATGAATAGCTGAGTGACTGTGGTGGAAATCTCTATTTATCCTTCGGGTTTGCACAGGAACCTTACACTGAACAGCGCCGGAGAACATTCATTGTTCCGCATGAAATCCTATATGACTTCTCTTTGGCTCAACCAACTTACAATTTAATAGCTCCCAAAGGGTTACTACCCTCCTTCTGCCAACCCCCCATTTAGACTAGCCAATTTCATCTTAGAACTATGAAAACCCTCAAACAAGTTCTGCAATAGACCGGTGATGTACTAACATATTCGTATTTTGTGCATATTCTTTGGACTAAGGTTGTTCTTGACAACCCAAAAGCTTGTCCAAAGCTTGTCTGACATAGCAACACTTAATATATGCAGACACGATTCTGAGTATTGTACATGATAGTTCATTCATTTTTAACAAGTTAATGGCATTAAACTCATCACTAGGTCCCTAGGAGAGAAACATTTGAATATGTTAGTAAACACTTAGTAAACAGGTCTATTCTAGTCTTAGCATTGATATTTATCTTGTTGGTATATGATCACACTTGATGTAGGTATCATTGAAGAGACTGTGTATTCCTCTTTACAATGATGCCCTATTCATTACGATTATGTTATCATGGAATATGCAGTACACCTGAATAGGGGGCCAAGGCAAAAGTGAAATGTTGCAAAATGCATTGTTATTGTCAACTGTAGATGCTTTATTTGTTTGAGGATGTGTTTTGAAAGAATAACAATGCATTTTTCAGCATTTCACTTTTTACTTGGCCCCTCATATTTAGGTGTACTGCACAGTCCATGATTACATAATGATTACAAATGGGGCATTGATAATGTAAAGGGAAATAAGCAGACTTTTCAATGATACCAACATCAAATATGATAATATAGTAAAAAGAGAGACATCAACAATAAAACTTGAATCGCAGAATGTCTTACAGTGTGAACAGTCTACAAGACTTTTTATCGTTTCCCCCTTCCAATGGCAAGGACTATTGTGTGAGTTTCGCACCTCATATGCAAACATAGAACTCAATCAAAGGCGGAGATGGTGGTTATTGATAAAAAGGAAGCAATTTGTGAACTATTTGCTCAGACTTTTGTATCAGGCATGGTTTCTCTCCGTAATACCAGAACTTGAGGATATTTGTAGAGTTAAAGATGGCAAATTTAAGACATTTGTGAACTACATTGTATTTGCAAAGATTTTAGTACCGGTATCCCCCAAGCGGATGTCTTCCTCTTCCTCCAAATGGTACCTGAGCAGACTTTGAGGATGTTTTCAAAGAGTCAAAGATGGCAAATTCAAGAAATTTCTGAACCATTTGCAAAGATTTTAGTATACTAGCAGAAGTTTCCTCCTCTACACTGCTTTTTGCTTGCAGTGTACTGTATGTTCCTATGGTGTTACACGTTTTGGTGTACTGTTACTGAATGAAACACAGCAGCAGTATGTGTGTGCTTCTTTGATTTTAAAAAATGAGAATTTGCTAAGTCATCTCACATATTCATCAACATAAATTCTGTTCTTCCTGTAGGCCTTGCAATTATTATGGAGGGTGGCAAATGTGGAATAATAATGTCTTGCCAAAGAATGTTAGTAGTTGGCTGGGATTCAAACCCTCAACCCTTGGATTGAGAGTCAAGTGAATGAACCACTATACCATGCCACCTCCATGTTCCTTGATAGGGGACAAAATCACTTATGGTGAAACGAGGCCAGGTATACATGGAGTTCCAGGACCCAGTGACACCTCACCCCACCTATTTTCTCTGTGGAGAGGGTGTGTGGGTGTGAGGGGTGAATTGATCAAGTACACATTGTGAGGGAATGCTCGGGTATTGTTGATAGTACGCGACCTTTGACATCGTGTCACCTCGAGGGTCAAGAGCGGATCCAGCCCCCATTGGGTAAATAAACGCGCTAGATGACAAGTTCATGCTGTCAAGTTACGGGCTAGCTAGGACACATCAGTAGCCTAGTTTCCAATATGTTGAAAAGAGGAATGGTACATGACATGTACATTGTATGCATGACAGTAGATGTAGACATGAAATGGAAAACAACCCTCATCTCTTTTTACGAAATTGTGAAGAAGAGTATTATGCATCAAAGTAGAAGTAGATGTGCGATGGAACATAAATCCTTTTCCTCTTTTTTTAGATGGCAAAATTAAAAAAAAAGGATCATAGGCCTACTTCAAGCGATTAGAGCATTAAAGTAATATTTCCAAGGGAGTTTGACCCAAAAGTATTTTCTAGTTGAATAATTGATGACAATATAATGAGGTAAAATTCTTTCAAAGGGTTTTCTCTCTCTTCTCCCTCTCTCTCTCTTTTCCTCTCTGTCTCTCTTCCCCTCTCTCTCTCTCCCTCCCTCTCTTTCTTTCTTTCTCTATCTCTCTGTCTCTGTCTCTCTCTGTCTCTCTGTCTCTCTCTGTCTCTCTCTGTCTCTCTCTTTCTCTGTCTGTCCCTCTCTTTCTCTGTCTGTCTCTCTCTCAAACAAACAAACAAACTAATAACAGAAAAAATAAATGTAACAAGTTAAATAGGCCAAGAAAACGGGGAAGATTAAAACAAATTGAAGAAATGCAAGTATTAACACAAATTCAAAATTGGAAAGTGTAGATGAAAACTAAGTTATAACGTTCATATATAGATGAAGTTGTTTGTTTACTGTAGCTGCAATCTACGTTGTACTTCCATGTCATAAAGACAGAGCTAGAGGCTAGGTAACTAAGGGCGCGTTCATGCTTGATTTTGAAGGTAGAATGAGCGATCTGAAACGCTCATCGTAAACGCTCATCGTGATCGCAGTTCCACGGTGTAGCTGTTCATGCTTACTTCTCTGGCTCATCCAGGCAATTCTCCTTGTGTGGCATTGTGTGACCTTCACTGTGCATGCTACGTAGACCCACTAGAGGTCAGTGCGTTGACCCCATTTAAACGCGTTTACAATTGTAAACGCATCTTTTTGTGAGTTTACGATCGGCGTTCGTGATCGCCGTTTTTCGGTGATTCTACAAAAGTGAGCATGAATGCAAGCGTGTTTTAAACTAAACACGTAACAGATGCCTGATTCTGCCGTCAAAATCAAGCATGAACGCGGCCTATATCATCTCTTGAGAGCTAGAAGGGCCTTAACTCTTCTAATTTACACAATCTTAAAGGTAATACAAAGTTTTGGGAAATTTTAAATATTAGGTGGTTAGTGATTCTTAACAATTTTGATATATTTGGATGCCCATGTAGATGTATTATAAGCACTATAAAATTTAGCCCCCAAAACACTTCTGGTTTCGTGAAAAATTGAATATAGAAATTTACCGGTGCTCCCGGTAAATTTTGATAAATTTCAAATAGTGCCTACGGCCGTACAATGGTAGCTGCGACCATAAAAATCTCAGAATATCAAGTTGAGATATATAATTTCCAAACGGGAATAGCTAAATGGTCGAATTTAGTCAAGAAACATTGTTTTATAGCTTAATTAATATCTTGACCTTGAGAGGGAGATATACAACATAAGGAGTTTATTATTTACAATTTCATAACTTTAGACTCGATTTCAACCACGACAACGATCACTGAATATTGTAGGATCGCATATACATGTATACGCTTCCAATATGTTCATTTTCAAATTCATGACCCCATACCAAAACTTTGTAATACCTTTAACACCCTTCTGGCTCTCAACAGATGATATCATGTGATATTTTCAAGTCGATGCCATTCTCGTAAATAACGAAGATGGACAGTAAAGCTATTCAATGTGTCTGCCTCATCACCAACGCCTACATGTAAATCAGATGACTCTATAACCTTCAAAATGCTGGCATGTTGTCACAGGGGAAATAATGATGTTTTCATGTCTTCCAAAGTGATGTTGTTTTAGTTGGAATACATTGTTTGGCACTTGGACTGTAAACTTAATTTAGAACAAAATTTATTGCTGAAGTGACAGAATCACATAGGCACTAAAAAGACTTCTACCCAGGTCATTTCCAGTGGCGTATCCAGAATGGGATGAAGCAAGTGTGTGCCCCCAGCCGCCACCCCCTTTAATATCCAAAGCTTTAGAAAGAGCAGTAATTTGTAAAACATGTATTGTACATGTATGTGGGTGCTTGATGGCTTTCATTTTCATCCCTTGTTTGATAAGAATCGATCATTATAATCATGATTCTTCTCCATAATTTCATTTTGTATGTATTTTGTTATTTCTTTTGTCCAAGTAAAATGATATATAGGGTGCCCCTGGCATTTTTATACTGTCTTACGATGGATTCTTTAGTAGGTCCATGGTCTTACATATAAGTGGGCAGTAGTATGTTATGATAATATCTTTTGTTACATTGTTTATCCCCACTTTACCTGTGAGAATTTTCCTTTTTGTTTGCTCCAAATCCGATTCAATCAGGGCTTTTTATTATCTCCAAATGCTGTTATGTTAACTTGTAAGGAAATCAAGGAAGGAAAGGATTACCTTCCAATCGCTTCCCTTGCAAACAATGCAAAAATGATGCCCTATTCATCTCATTTTTCTTTCCAGCGGCTTTATACTTTGATGGACAACACCCTGATAAAGTTTTTAATGTTTTTAATCAATTGATTGACTAATGTTTATTTTGCCTGAGTGCTATGTAGGCCTACATCTACATGGTTCTCATCTATTTGAAAGTGGGCCTTGGCTTTAAAGATGAAGTTGAGTTCTGGTCATGCGATTGCATTGTGAAAGAAACGGTGTGGAACCGACCAGAAAAGGTTGATCATCTAGCATATAAGAATTTGTGTGTATTGCAAGGTTCTGGAATCATCAAAATGATAAGAAATTTGGCCAAGTCTTGGTAAAGTTACAAACACTTGCACAGAAAGATGTATATGGAACTACACGAATACGTGGCGTAAAAAGCCGGCCCCCCCCGATTTTTACGATGTTACATGCATATTTAGAATATGAAGGCATTTGAAGAGCCATGCTTTTCAGGGAACATGTCTTATCTGATGTTCTTCCACACTTGCATAATAAGAATGGGTAACGCTCACAAATTATTTTTCACCTCTTCCCAGAACTCAACCTTCTCTTTAAGTCCTATTCAAATCTGAGGGACTAACCCTGCGTTTAGACTATCAGAAATTTTGGAATTTATGGTGTAGCCATAGTTGTATTTGATATACCTTATGCCTAGTCTGAAAGTCATATTTAAAGAAATGTCATATCACATAGCATCATTATAGCAAAATGCATGTTTGAGCATTGTTTCAATTGAAAACTTGATAAAGAATCAGGTTCCGGCTGTAGTCTGAACTTTGTATCATACAAAAATCTTATTACTGGGTAGGGCCTAACGTGAGCCCACTCTGATGATTAGCTACATGTAGCTGTCACGTCAATTGACCTTTTCAAAACATATTTCTTTATGTGATATTTCTTTATACTTTGTTGTTATTGACCAGTCTTTACGCTCCTTTTGCTATAAAGCAATTCTTTCTACAACGTTTCTTTATACAAGTTTCATATAAATCTCCTAAAACTACGACTGCAGTCTGAACTGGCTATTAACAAGTTGAAAATGGACCCATCGCTTCAAGTCCGATTCAAATCTGAGGGGCTAGGTAATCAGGGATCAACGAATGAATACCTTGCCAAAGGGCACCCGCCCATCAGCTTTCCATTCGCACCTGAGAACTCCAAGTCACTAATTGATTGAATAGGTGGGTGGGTAAGGGGGAGGGGGCTCAAGCAGCTTATCTCTTTTAAAATAAGAAATTGGCTATATATGCACTTATATGCCCAAAACTAACATATAAAAAGCGATCTTTGAAAAGACAATGTTGGAGTTTACATAATATACAACTTTCCTGTTTTTCAAGCCTTACCCTGTATTTTAGGCTAATTTGGTTGAATGTACAATATCTAATGTGAAATAGAATATACATGATGAATTATGATATAAGTTGTTTGTGCACTAAGCTCTTTTTGCCAACCCATGTGTTTTACTCTGCCAGCCATGCAAAGCAAAGCATACATCAGACACATTGAATTTTATTTCAAAAATATATATGTAAGGACTGACTGACTAGGCAATGCTCAATGTAAACATGGGCAACACTAGAAGGGGGAGGTGTTGGATTAGAAAATTTCCAGCTCCCTTTTCAGCGAAAAAAAATTCTGACACCCTCCCCCATTCACTTACATGTAAATCCATAGCTCTCTAAATTTCCCTACTTCAAAAAGACTTCTGTATGTTCTAGGGAATGCACAATGTAAACAGGACCGTCACTAAATGGGAGGGGGGGGGGGGGTGTAGCCTGTAGGGTCGAATTTTCAGCTACATTGTCATTGTTGCCGAATCTGGTCCAACAACCCCCATCCCCCATTCAAAGTGGTCTTGCAATACACCTGAAGGCCTGGATATAATCAAGAGTTCTCTAAACTTCTTCTCTTTATTAATTTTTTTTTGAGGGGTGGGGGAGGGGGGGGGAGGTTAGATGGGAATTTTCAGTTCTTTCGTGAGCAAATTTAGTATGGCATGGCACCCCTGCTCCTCCCCAAATCAAAATGGTGTAGCGACACCCCTTGAATCTAAATCCAGAGCTCTCTAAATTTTTTCACTTCAAAATCACCTCAGGCATGTTTTGTTCAGCCCGAGTTAGTCACATAGCCCGCTATTTTTGATCGGGAAATTAGCCAGATCAGAAAACAGTGGTTTATTTGGTAGGTAAAGACGCAAATAGAGGGCTATTTACTCAGGAAATCTTCCAAAGATATCTTGGGCTAGTTTGCATAATAGCTGCTATATAATTTGTGGTCCGCCTTTACCAGCCAGAAGAATCACACTGTGTATGAACACTGAGCAAATTTCTCAACATCAAGTTTCGGGATTACAGTTTTTGTATGAAGATGCGATTTGTAACTTCGGGTTAATTTCATGGATTACAAAATAGTGGGCTATTGGTCAACTTGGGCTGATGAGAACAGACCTCTCTTGAATATTTTGAGGAATGCAGACTTTCATTCTTCTTTCATCGGTCCTTAGCTGGGAAAGCAAAATGTCTCCTCCCTTCTTTTCTTCGTTTCTTTGGGGTGAAGTGACAAGAGACAGCTAACAGTTTTCACATGATTACACACTCACACACAAATACACCCACACACTCAGAGGGGGGTGGGTGGGGGGGGGGGGGGAGGGGATAGTTACTGTACATCCAGTAGAAATAAGTTAGTACACAATCTGGTATAATTAATATGCATTATTTTCTTCTGATTTTTAACCAACTATGCCCTATTATTTAAGCATCTATTTCATTCTTCTATACATTTTGATAACTCTTTTGTTTTTAATTTTCAAAAAGGGCCCCTTTAAACTACATATTTAGAGGGCAACATTCTTGTTGTATAATGTAGTATGTATAAGCGCATGCATCAGTTTCCAGTAAGTTCCTGAAGAAGTTAGAAACCTCTTGAATATCACAGGGTTGACTCACCTTGCTTCAACTCAATCAGTATAATGTAGAGTTGCTCACAAGTACAAGTTCACACAATTACATCGTCAACCTGGTCTTGAGGACTCTTTGCTGCTGGTCATTCTAAAATTTTCTCACATTTAGACACTTAATAGTCCCACTCCACCCTCAGGGTGCTGTGTGAAGAGAAATTAGAATTCATGGATCCTATATTTGAAATGAGCAAAATGGGGGATAATTAAAGTCTTGTATTGTACTCGTGCATTTATAATAGTCTCAGATACTGACCTCGAGTCATTTGAAATAATTTGCTGGAGCATATGAGATCAAGGAGATAGGATTGAGATCTATTCTCTGTATCCTTCACCTGAAATAGATACGGCATACAAGATCAGTCGCTTGTGACAAATTGAGTATTGTCCCAGTTTCCCTTCATTTCCTCCATGCAAACTTGACTCACAAATCAATGATTAAAGGGTGACGGATGGGATTAGGTGGGATTGGTGAATGCGTGGTCTATATCCCGTGGCCAGGCCGGTAGCGAGAATAAACGCCAGACAAAACACCCAATTTTTATTTGGATTTCGGTCAAAATCCTACTTTTAGTAACTTTGAGGGTAATTGGTTTGGAGCTCAAGCTAGTGATATATCTGGGATTATCCCGGGTAATTTCCTCTTTCAAGTTGTCGATTTATCATCCATAGCCCCGGGTAATGCGTTAGAGCAACAATGTATATTAGGTGTCTACTACATGCTTGCAAGTAATTGATTCCGTCAATAACATTCAATGACCATTGTCAGAGATGCCACTTGTGCTTAGCTTGGCCATTTCTCAAAACACAAAGAGGTTGTTCACCTATAATTAAAGTACACCCAACACATACATTTTTCAAGTCGGGCAAGACTGAATTAGTTTACAGCCACAAAAAGCGGATTTCATGTTCGTAGGCGGAGAAATGGGAGATTATCCATAATCCTGTAAAGAGCAGTAAATGTTTGAATTTTGTAATTATTTCATTATTTGTAAAGGTGAAGATAGAATACTAAGTGGCACGCAAGAACATTCTATTGTGATGTGAGAGCCATATTGAAGAAAAAAAAATCATAAACGAGTTCATAGTGATCAAATTTTTTCATCAGCAACCAGGCTGAATAATACAGTAAGCTTTATTATTGAAGCATACCTAAAAATATCAAATTCTCAAAGATGAGAAAGCTTCGAGTTTTAGAACTTGTAATCACTATACCTGTACGCATGGAATTTCAAATGGGCCAAATCGATGATGTTATGGGGGACAATCTCACATTTGTTCCAACACACAAAATGACTGAAATTTAAATTTTTCAAAAATGAATGACTCAGGATGGTGTCTTCCGTTTAGAGGACCTGTAGTAATATACTCTCCTTAATATATTTTGAATAGTGCCCCGAAGCTGGAGGCACATACTTCAAAGAAAAACAGAAATTAGTGATATTTTTGTACACAACAAACAGGAGAGTTATCCATCACTGATTCACATAGCTGAATTAGTGATCTCATATTTCAAACAGTCATAATTTTCTTGTAATGGGTCAGATTTATTTCACCCTTTTTGCCATTCTGTTTGTCATTACTTGGATTAAAAAACAAATATCACTCGATCTCATGATTCTGTAGCTGAGCAATTTCTAAAAGGACTATTTGGGAGCTCTAATATAAGAAATGATCTTTATCCGTTCCCTTTGCAGAGCTGCTCTTCTGACTGGCCGCTACCACATGAGATCCGGGATCTACCCTGGTGTCTTCAACGTGACGTCCTCAGGAGGCTTGCCGCACGAGGAGGAAACCATTGCTGAGATGCTCAAGGGGCGCGGCTACTACACGGCGATGGTCGGCAAGTGGCACCTGGGGGTGGGGCTCGATGGGAAGTACCTCCCACCCTCTCAAGGCTTTGATGAGTTCTTAGGTAGGTGTCTCATTCATTGTGACTTTCCTTGTGTGGTGCCATGTCTGGTGTTCTGATCCTTGCTTAAAGCCCCACTGCACTACTTACAGCCTCACTGCACTACTTAAAGCTACTTGCGCTCTCTACACAGCGAACAATGCCTAAGCGGTACCCGTTGATCACCCATGATCCCCTTTTTCTTATGTTAATTGATAGCTGATTTGATGAGATAATCACCTGCCAGTGACCTTGCAGGGAGGTCTAATCCTCCTGGCCAAACTAGTGTAGATGGGCTTTAAAGTACCTTTGCTTTGGATGTATTTCATCACAGAAATAGGTCCTTATTCAGTTGAACCTGACCCTGATCCTAGAATCACACACTAAACAAAAGAAGGAAAACTTAGACCTCAAACTAACTTCCTTCCTTCTTAGCATTTGGTTTGAATTTTATTTTTCTTTTATTTTTCTTTTATTTTTCTTTTATTAATATTCTGCTTCTCTTTTTAATCTACCATATTCTATAAATTAGTGATAGATCTGATATTTATTTATATTCAGTATAGGTAACTAGATTAGTATTGTAAGTCCCTGTATTGTACAGTTATTCACCTTCCCCATTTCTATTTCTATTTCTATTGTAGTTTATTATTAATCTACTTCTTTTTAAATCTTTTGTTGTTGTTCTTGTAAAAGGTGATCTGTGTTTAACAAGCTGCTTTTTTACACGCCACCTCTTTTCCACATTTTCAATGTCTTTATAACTCCTTGTTATTGTTCATGAATTTATTCCTGTGACCTTGTTGTTACTTTTCATGAATGTATTGTTTTCATGTTAGTGGAAAGAAATAAATAAATCTTGAATCTTGAATAGGTTTGGGTCTTGGGTCTCCATTAGGTTTTAGGTCAGGCTTATGTCCAGGGTTTTGTAGTTTGGGTCTAGGGTTAAAGCGAGGATTTGTGGGGTTCAGTAGCGTTGAAAATTTAATCCAAAAGGTTGATTTCATGGTCTCAGTTAGATTGTATTTTAGATCAAGCACAAACATGTATTCAGGAAGGAGGCCAACATTTCATTCAATTCTTGTATGATTATGCTGATAGTTGCCTAGTTTTGAGATAACTATGAGTGGAACATCTTTCAAGCTAGAATTCTTTGCCTCTCAGTGCCTCCATAAATGTTTTTTCTTACACAAAAAGTTCGATAATCCCAAGTGATTTTGAAAACTTTTCAGGCTTCAACTAAGCCCTGTTGGTATGTGAGTCTAGAACCATTAATCATCCCAAATTTAGTGTTTGCAAAACAAAAATTAGATTGGAATTCTTTGGTTCTGACTGATCCTGTGATACCAACCTAGTTCTCCACAATGAACTGTCACGACAGGATGAATGATACATAGTAGAGAAGACATTTTTCAAAGAATTGTCATCAGTATCAACCTATTTGTTATCATTATTATAGCATTTAAAGGTACATGAACTATTTAACTTTTGGGGTTTCTTATTTAAAAAGACATTATGAAAAGATTACAGGAGGCCAATTATATACCAGTCAGTTATAACAATTGGCATCGTACAAAATTACTTCTCTACTCTACTGAGGTCCAGAATACTTAAAAAAAATCTTTTAGTGTAATCAGTTTTCCCTACTCAAATTGGCAACAATTAATCTTATTTTCCACTCCTTCAAAGTTTTAAAAATAATCATGTTTATTAAATGAACTAATGGAAAATTTAACCAAAATTGTTTGAACAAAAAAACAATGTTTATCAAATTTACTGATGTGAAAAACAATGGATAATAAATAGTGATTTTATATTTTATATCACTTTTCCTACATGTATTTGTAGACTTTAGTAGTTGGTTGCTCTTAAATCGCTCTTAAACAAGAATGGCACAATATACTGCATTGGAAATAGACTCAAAGTTGTCTGTGTTGTTTTGTTCTTTCTGCTTGTGTATCATGTGTAATTCCAAGCTGTCTGGATCAATAGATAATGCAAAAATGTTACTAAATGGAGACTCTACTGCTATGTGTAATGCCATTTTGTATTGTATCATGAATCAATTTCTTGTAAAAATCAACATCAACTTTAACCCCTTGCGAAACATTCATCATCTTTTTCAAAATTTCAAAAGACAATTTTTTATTGAATTTTCTTGGCCCAATCATACAGTGATTCAACTTTTTTCTGGACTGTGTCAAAATGTTAAATGGTGCCTCTGGGGTAGAGAACCTATATATGGATATTGCTTAAGTCCCCATAGGGACATTAACATTCTTTATAGTACTACAACCCCAGAATTCTAACATAATACTATTAAAAAAAAAAAAATGTTTTGCCCATTTTTTGCCAGGTCCAACACAATATTTTGTTAGCGTTGAGTCTCCCTCAAAATACAGGGGGAAAAAAAGTTATGATATTCAATATTAGAGAATTAGCTAAGGATTCTTTAAAAATAATGCACTCATTTTCATCACTTTACAATCTTTGGCCCATATTCTACGGAAATATAAACATCAATGCTGGTTTTAAGTTTTATTCAAATTTGGGTAACATGTAGATCTAAGTTTAATTTGTTAAATGTGGTCTGAGACTGGTGGAGAAGCATAAAGACTATGCTCATCCCGCCACTTGAGCTAATTTCTCAAGCAAGCATTGCTCATCAACTCAATCTAATGAAGACAGAGAACTTCAAACTCTGACTTTCTTTTGGAGAAGCGCTGTTTGGTCTAATAATTACCTCAAGCTCAAGCTTGTCTGGGGGGTGTTTCACAAAGATTCTAAGTCGAACTTAACTCTAAGTTGGACTTAAACATTATGGAGAACCATTTGTAGCCTTATAATGAAATATTTTTAAAAGCAAAAATTCAAGTATTTTAGACTTTTCATAAATTCCACATCAAGAACATGAAATCTCCAATGATAAGAGGTAATATGAATGATTTGAATCTACATTTTGTGCCTATTAAAATAACTTTTACAAAATATTTTCAAAGATGCTAATGGCTTTCCATAATTGTTAAGTCCAACTTAGAGATAAGTTCAACTTAGGATCTTTGAGAAACACCCCCCAGGTCTAATAAGGATGCGCCTGTAGCAATGATACGATATCCGCCCATCATACATCATCAATATACAACGATGACATAAAGGTCAAAAGGGTCATTTAGGTAAGAGGGGTCATGTTGCATGGCATTTTTATTTTGATGAGATTAACTGGTTGTGACAGAACTGGTTTTAATGTCTCTCTGCGAGAAGCAGAGGAGAACTCATGAATATGTTGTCTGGGGTGCGCACGATGTCTCTAATTGTGCCATGATGTCCATGACCTTCTAAGATAGTTGTTGATGCTGCCCAAAACATTTTTATCAGATTTGATTGATAGTTATCATAGATTTTATGATGAAATAATTTTGTTAGATCAATTAAAATTACAGATTTGTATAGGTACATAACATTGTAGATAGCAAAATTTCAAAACAATGCTGTAGGCCTTTTCTTTTTGAGTGAACTGTCTCATCCAGCATCGTTGCAATAAAGTAATACTGACTAAGTAGGAAAAGCCTTAGACCCCGTTCTCACTCACTGTGAAAGTGGTCTTAGTTAGACCGCTCCAGAGGAATGGGTCTTGAGGAACGGTTTGCGAGCGTTCACACTCCGAGCAGTTTTTTATGGCTCAAACCGCTCCATGAGTCAAAGTGGTCTTGTTGCTATGGCAGCTCAGGTCAGCAGGTCAATTTTTTCGCGCGCGGAATACAAACCGTATGTACCGTACTACATTTTTCGCACCGAAGGTCAGCTCACTTCCGTTCAAAGTACGCTTTCCGTTCACATTGCACGTTAGAGCGCTCCAAACCGCTCTTAATAAGACCCGCTCCTCAAGACCACCTCGGAAGGTGGTCTTCTGGAGCGGTCCAGAAGTCCACTTCCTGGACCACTTTGACCGTTCTCACTCACCTAAGAACCGCTCCTGAGGAACGGGTCTTAGTTAGAGCGCTCCAGAGCGCTCCAACGAAGTGAGTGAGAACGGGGTCTTAGTGTTTGTCCTACCTAGCAACAAGTAATGTATTCAATTCCCAAAATGGTCTATTCAACCAGATCCGTTCCATTTTACTTTTCGCTTCCCTGCAGAAGTAAAGATTTTCTAGAACTGGTTTGTGAGAGAACCGGTTTGAAGTCTTTCCAAGGAGTGGACCGCAGTCTGAGAAAAATGTATTGTCAGGTGGTGGGTACAATGTCTTGTTTGTGTTCCCATAACCTATTTAAGCTACAGGGGCTGCAAGTACGGGGGTGCGGGGAGAGAGGAGGGGGGGGGGGGGGGTAGGGGGGTCTGCAGGCCCTCGCTTTTTGAGTATAACTGTCTCATCCCGTATCATTGCAATAAAGTAATACTGACTAATCCCCCACCCTTCCCCTCCCCCACTTTGCCTTGTGAAAAAGGGAGCTCTTATTAAATAATAATGTTGTATAGATAAAATCTGTCCTTTATTTAACTCATGTCAGTAGAGCATGAGAATATACATCCTGGCCAAGATTTAAATTATTTTCACCATCTGTATTTATATTTTCTTATCAAGGAGGAAAAAAGCTTCACAGGAGCTGATAATGGCCAGTATCTTGTATTATATGTTGAAGAAATCTGAGAATGCTTTTTTGGATTTCAATTATTTTCACCTCCTTGCTAATCTGCTAAAGGCGCGAAAGGCTACAATTGCTAGCATCTTTCCATTCTTTTCCTGTCTAACGAGTGAAGACAAGTTATTTTTTAGGCCTACCCAAACTATACATGGGCTTTTAGTTTGATTGCTTTTACTTTGGGGTGTGATGGAGTATGAATACAACTCTGTTTGGAGCCAGAATGGCGTTAAGTTATTTATTTTAACATAGAGTTGATGCCCTTCTAGCTCTACACAGTCAACATGTGCAATGTTTTATAAGGAAGGAAGGAAAAGATTTGAAAGAGAGGAAAGTTTTGACCTTGATCAAGCTCATGTGTTCTCTGTCTCAAGGTAGCCTCGTTACGCTGAATTTCCCACCGAACTCCCGCTGAGTTTAGGACCAGCTTTCCAGTAGGTCCCACGTAGGGATCCAAATCATGGTCCAAATTAAGATCATATTGAGCAGGATTCAAAACTTAACAGGGGTCTAGCCCGGTGCACATGGACTCAATTTTAGTCCTAGACCCCTAACCCCCCAAAAAAATAAGGTATTTGAACCTTCTGATACATTAAATGGGATCAGTTATGAAGAAAAAAACTTCTGAAGTATTAATATTAATAATTTGTTTCTCATCAGAAGAATGCAAATCACCTCTAAAAATGTATATTATTGGTCATTCAATGTTGGTTATTATGCAACATAAAGGGATTACAATTATGATTTCATATCAAGGCTTAAAGAAAAAGCTATCCTATAGTTAATTTTGGTGAGCATGCTGTTCTTCAAATTTAGTTTAAGTAGTGTTTGTCATTCAGTTTTAATATTGACACCAATTGTGAGTCTTTTCACACAAGTTGCTTTTATTAAGTTAATGCAAATTCAGTGTTTCGGATTGCATACCAGTAAACACATCTATTTACAGAAGTATTATTTGAAGCAGATATTTCAAATATAGGTTTATGGTGCAGAGAGCCAAACACACAGAGCAAAATGCTGTCAGGCGGTCCTCTCATTTTAAAGAGGAAGTCCATGAAATCTTAAAAGTAACCTTCAACTTCAAGGGAGAAACCTCTTGTCTTGGCTTTACGATGGGTCTCAATATTTCTGTAATATATGTAACAGAGAATTTGTGCTCACAGAGCTTTTCTACATGCTCAGAATGGTGAATAGCCTGGGAAGTGTTTCATAAAGGAGGTCATCCGGATCTTAGTAGAATATTTTGAAGGGGGAGGGGTGAGCAGAGGGGGTCAGACAAAAAGATATATACATTTAATATATCAGTGAGGCATTTGCTGTCTGCATCTTGCAGAGGAGGGGAACTTAAGTGCCCTAAAACCTACAATTTGTGGTCAATGATTAATGTTCCAGAACAACAGTTTTGAGTGGGAGAAGGAGGAGGGGGGGGGGGGGGGGGGAGTGTACATTTACCACCCCCATGTCTGTCATATACTAACGCCCCCGGCTCACTCTTTCCTGAAGCTGACTATGTTAACAATGGTGTCTCAAGTTTCAACAAGGTTCGTTGGAAAACCTCTTTAAATTTGGGTTGAGAGCTGCTAAACTAGTGTAGGATACAATACGACATGAATGAGTCAGAGAAAAAAGTTGGCCCTTCAAAATCCAAAGCTTTCTTCCAGATATATATGCAAGTAGTAGTACACATATGCATGTATGCAGTATCAAAAATCGTGATCCTGAATATAAGGTGGGAGGGAAAGAGGGATAAAGTGGAAGTCCACAGTGACATTAAGTTGGTTATAAAAGTAGAAAAGTTTGAGAAGAGTGAAAGTTTGAAGGAAATCAGAAAGTTATGAATTATTGATATTGTAATCAATCAAACGCAAATTGGCAACTCTGGAACGTCCCTATTGAGCATCTCTCATATTTGCTTTGTACTGAAATTTTCTTAAAAGTTAAATTTCGATCTCTTGGTTGTTGATGATGTATTGAATCTATTTCATAAAGTGGTTCCATTGGAAACCTCTTCAATTTAGGTTGAGAGCTGCTAAATTATTGCAGTATAGAATACTAAATGAATGAGTCAGAGAAAAAAAGTTGGAGTTGGCCCTTCAAAATTGACAGCTTTCTTCCAACCATGCAAGTATGTACACAGCAGTATAAAAGAATTCATGCTCTTGAACATCAGTGTGGGAGCTAGGAAACCGGGTCAATGAATCAGCAAAATATCCTCCTCCTTGGTTGGCAATGAATGAGCAATTTTCTTTTATGTTCCATAAAAATATCTAGGCTAGAGCCTGCTACGATTTGGAGAGAATGAAGATTTGATTAATATGGAACTTGAAATGCATGAAATATATACAAATTTGCAACTGTGTGCAAGTACATAACCACACAGTTGCAAATTTGTATATATTTCTTATCTTTTATTGCATAATTATTCAAACTGTCACTGATCCAATCTCATTTTTCCCACTAAAAAACACTTTGTTATTTGATGAATTTCATTCCCTTTAATTTGTCCTCTCCACCTTGGAGAGATGTCTGTCAGCTTGCTCCAAGTGCATGTGCACATGATTCAAATTTTCCAGACAAGCATAATGTGAGTCTGGAGGCAGTCTGTTACCGTGCGATAGACATGGCATACATGGTATACAGGCCCCTTACAATGCTGTATGTTTAATGTTAATCAGGGACATTAGTTTGGGGACATGAAGAAAATTGATTGGGAGCACTTTAATAATTGGACTATATTTGAGCATGTTTTAATTGGGAAGCGGAAATGTTTTAACGATGTTTCATATAGGAATAGTTCAATCAATTGTTGTCCTCATTAATTAATCCACAATGCTGTATGTGAATCAGTTTGGGGAAATGAAGAAAATCGATCGGAGAATTAATTGGACTATATTTGAACATGTTTTAATTGGAAAGGTGAAATGTTTTAACGATGTTTCATAGGATACATTTTATCAATTGTTGTCCTCATTACTTATTCTACAAAGCTGTATGTTAATCAGTTTGGGGACATGAAGCAAAATTGATTGGGAGCATTAATTGGACTATATTTGAGCATGTTTTAATTGGGAAGGGCAAATGTTTTAATGATGTTTCATAGGATTGGTTTGATCAATTGTTGTCCTCATTACTTAATCTACAATGCTGTATGTGAATCAGTTTGAGGACATGAGGAAAATCGATTGGAGCACTAATTGGACTATATTTGAGCATGTTTTAATTGGAAAGGGGAAATGTTTTAATGATGTTTCATATAGGAATAGATCGATCAATTATGGTCCTCGATTACTTATTCTGGAGCATCTTTCATTGGGGAATGGAAATGGTTGACAACAAATGTTGAAAATTGGTAGTTAGAGATGTGAAGCTGAGTTTTCATATACGTAAAAGATGCAAAATTTGGAACATTGACTTTCAAAGAAGGTTTGTCTGTTTGGAGCCAGAAAGATGTTAACTCATATGTACAATCACGTGTAAACGCTAACACAGAGTTAATGTCCTTCTGGCTCTGAACAGATGAATTACATCTTAAGCCCACCGCACACTGTACGATCTTTCCATGATCTGAGATTTTTAAGAAATAGCAATTATATTAGATATAGAAATCTGAACAAACATCCTCTTCCTGATAGTGGTTCTAAATAGTTATAAGAGGACTAATAAACAAAATAAAATTGTAGACAATCGCACAACTGATATTTGATGTCCATCACGTCACTAAGATTCTGAGCTGATTCCTTTTCCAATTAAGCTTGAAATCCTTGGAAATGTCAATTTTATTAATCATATGACTATTGAAATCATTGATCATTAACATTTTATAAGTTTGAATGTTCATATCAAATGCTTTTCCAAAGTCTTCCAAAATCAGATCGTAGTCAGATCGTATAGTGTGCAGCGGGCTTTAAATGCACAGACATTAGGAGACAAGAGAGTTTGACTTCATTGTACATATAGTGAAAGACAAGGTGAAGTGTATTTGTTTAAGACATTTCAGCAAAGAAATTCAATCAGACGTTTAGTTTCAACTTGATTGTACAAATATTCACGCTGGATGACTAAGCCATATCCTTCATTTCACAGCATTTGTTATGGTTTTATCACTACCAATGTAAAGCTATCATAATGCACAGGTAGAGAGTTTGATAATCACAATGATGAAATCACAAGAAGTGGGTTATTGATGTAGACAAATGCTCATGTACCCTTTACAACTCTTTTCATGTATGTTATTACCAAAGAAGAAAAAAAGCCAGTCAGTCACTCAATAGTGTCTGACAGTGCAGTCTAGCAAATAAACGGGTTTCCTTGCATAATTTGAATATGAGGACACTGCTAACGTTTAAATTTCACAGATAGGACATACATGACATATTCATAATTCCTGCAAAGTTCTACAGAATTTGAGGTTGGCTGCAAAAGGGACATAGTACCTTTAAAGTCACAATGAGGAAATCAAAATGTTGACATTTGTTTGAAGTATTTG
Organism: Strongylocentrotus droebachiensis; assembly: GCA_035222895.1. Lineage (NCBI taxonomy): Eukaryota > Metazoa > Echinodermata > Echinoidea > Camarodonta > Strongylocentrotidae > Strongylocentrotus > Strongylocentrotus droebachiensis. The sequence continues at coordinate 66,664 of JAVYIG010005243.1, forward strand.
ACATTTCAGCAACGTAGAAGTTCAGCCAAAGAGTTAGTTTACTTCTTTATTTTAACATTTTTATGCCTCCGTTACGAAGTAGCCGGAGGCATTATGTTTTCGGGTTGTCCGTCCGTCCGTACGTCCGTACGTCCCGTTCTCGTGATCGCGTTATCTGAAGAACCGATTGATGGATTCCTGCCAAACGTTGGTCATGTATGTATCTTGCAGAGCCAATGAACTGATTAGATTTTGGGGTCACGAGGTCGAAGGTCAAAGGTCACAGGGCTCATTATGTATGCAAAAACAGCTCGTGATCGCGTTATCTGAAGAACCGATTGATGGATTCCTGCCAAACTTAGGTCATGTATGTTACTTGCAGAGCCGATGAACTGATTAGATTTTGGGGTCATGAGGTCAAAGGTCAAAGGTCATGCGGCTCATTATGTATGCAAAAAAATCTTGTGATCGCATTATCATTAGAACAGATTGATGGATTCCTTCCAAACTTAGATCATGTATGTATCTTGCAGAGCCAATGAACTGAGTAGATTCTTGGGTCATGAGGTCAAAGGTCAAAGGTCATGGGCTCATTATGTATGCAAAAATAGCTTGTGAACTTATTCTCATTAGAACTGACAGATAGATTACTATTTAACTCGGGACATCTTGCAGAGCCAATGAACTGAGTAGATGTTAGGGTCATGAGGTCAAAGATCAAAGGGTCATATATGTATATGAGAAATTGCTTGTAATCACTGTATTCTGAGAAACTGTTAATGGATTACAATTCTCGCTACCCTAAATAGGTACGAAAATCTCGAAATTCGCGAGACGAGGTAATTTTCACTCTCTCGGGTCGTTACTACAACTTCCAGTATAGAGTCCCATCCCGCTGGCGCTAGCGCCTGTGTTCGCTGTGCAGAGTTTTCACGCACGCTAAAATCAGGGTTCTTACGCTTGGAATCATGAGCCCAGCACTGTGCAGCCTCACAAAAGAAAACCATCGTCACTGATGTCAAAAGACGCAAAAAACAACGAATGAAATGTTCAAATAAACGTTGAAATATTTGCGAAAAAAAAACAAGACCGAGCAGACGACATATTCGGTGCATACACGTTGTGTGGCGACGGCGTTTTACGTTTGCGCTATCGCGCCTAGTAATATAGCGCCTGCACAGGAAGCTGTAATGTCGAAAAGCTATCCCATAATGCAATGCGCGTTTTCAGGATTTTCCCCGGATCTCGGCAGAATCGCTATTTGGGGTAGCGAGAATTGAACTTGAATTTGAAAAATTTCTTCTGTTTTGGTTTGTAAAATTGCTCTATGACAGAGGCATCATTTCGACTGCGCGCAGTCGAAGTTCCATCTAGTTTCTTCCTGGTTCAATCAAACATATTTGTGCTTTCATCAAAACCAATGTTAATGGAGTGTGATGTTTCTTCATAAAGATGACCTTCAGAATTTCAACACTTGGGTGCAGTATTTATACATTTCAGCAAAGAACCTCAATCAAATTCTCAGTTTTACATTAATTTAACAAATTTTGTTTCCGGATGAATGCCTCCAAAAGTCCAAATCATGATTGATTATGAAATTCATTATTTCAGAAAGCATAATTTTGACATGTGATTTATATTTGTACATGGCAAGAAATTACTTAACAAGTCCATCAAGATTGGCTCTTATGATTGGAAAGGTGTCAAAATTGAGGAGTCATTCAGATGAGAAACTAACGTGTTCAGACTATAGGAGATATGTTTGAAACTCGTATAAAGGAAGGTAATATAAAAAATCATTGTATTGTGAAAGAGTATATACAGACTTGATAACAATATAATATATAGAAACTAGTTTTGAAGAGATAAATTGACTTGACAGCTGGCACATCATTAGTGCATGCTGATATGGTATGCTCAGTTATGATTTTTTTGTAGATACAACATTCGGACTAGAATTGGGCTCTTTATTCTTTACCGAGTATTCATTCAAAAGGATGCTCAGGCATGCAATTCTCTATACAACATTTATTTAATCATTCAGATCAGGAAAAAAGTAATTAGTTATCGTATATATTAGAAATACGATTTTCGTATAACTATATGATGAATTCTGGTAGTCTGAATGAGGGGTGTTAAGAGTAAATCAAATGAAGCAAAGCCAGAAAATCATTTAGACATGTTCTGCTTGATTGCATATTTTCCTTGCTACTGGCAGCCTGTTCGGACTTGAGAAAATTATATGAACCTTGTATAAAGAAATGTTAAATATATATAAAGAATCATCGCATAGCAAAAGGGGCATTCAGACTAGACGCTAACAAAAAGTGAGTCCTAAGACTGATGACAGCTCCTTGGAAACAGTGTTTGTTTTTGCAGTCATCCAGTGGAAGTTCATGGAGAACGCTTTTGACAATGTGTCAAAAGTAATTTAATACTTCATGAATCTCTCATCTCTATAGGAAAGGGGATGCCTCATAAAACTCTACACCTGACCTAAGTTTTCGAGAAATCAATCTTGAGCAGCGGGTGGGGACGGCTAATGATATTCTGTACTGTAGTGGTTTACTAAGAGGATTTTCTTTGTAAGCCATTCCCCTTACCCTTACCTGGTATATGTTGAAGCTCCTATGAATCAGATATTAAATTACGAAGAAGAAGAAGTTGGTAATTTTTTAGATATTGAAGATACAAATGTGCAATGAGAAGTTTAAGAGGATTAAATTGAAAAGTACATGTACTGTATCTGCTTCTGGTAGAGGCAAGCAAACTTTCCTTGAACTTTGAGGTCAGAATGAAACCTGATTTGAGAACTTTTGTTTTGTTTCTCCCTCTGTACCCCTCTCTTTCTATTTCTCTTGTTGTTATGTTGTACCCCCCTTCTTATTTCCGTCATTTGCCGCCACACTTTTCTATCCCCACTTCTCCAATTTTCTTTTCATTGTTCTTCAGTTCCCCCATCTCTTAGCCTTTGAACAAGGCCACCTGTCTGATAGACGCCGAGCGACTAAAAAGAGACTAATCGCGAAAGCCCGAGTGAACAACAGAGCGAGAATCACAGCCAGTTAGCCTTTGGTAATGTGGATTCGATTTCTTATGTTAACCATTGTTTCCGACTGGAATACTCTCCCGAAATGGTAGAACGTTGAGGAGTATCCCAGAAGAAGAAATAGCGTCCACTCACCGAACGTAACCTCGCATTACGTCAGCATAAAGTATCCATCACACACACACACACACACACACATACACATGGAGTAAACTGTACGTATAGTACAAACATGGACCTACATGTACTAACTATGCACTGTACTGACGTTCATAGTTCACACACACACTGACGTTCTTACATGTTTTGATAATGAACGAATCACGAACGAAGCCAACTGGGGGCTAGGGGATGGCCGTTCTAATTGGTCAATAAATCCAATGCTATGAATAATTCATGCGGAGCAGTAATATCCAGATTGCAAAAGGCTCTCGTGGCGGTCGCGCGTTCACCCTGGGTATCTAGACTCATCTCAGCCGCTTAGCCAGAGTCACGGGGCCTTGTCAAAAGGCTACCCATCTCTCTGCATCTTTCCATTTTCTCTTTTCTTCTCACTTTCCCCTTCTTTTCCTGTCACCTCTCCCCCACTCTCTCTCTCTCTCTCTCTCTCTTTCCCTCCTCTCTTTCCCTCCTCTCTTTCCCTTCTCTCTTTCCCTCCTCTCTTTCCCTCCCCTCTCTCCCCTCCCCTCTCTCTCCCTCCCCCTCTCCTCTCTCCCCTCTCCCCTCTCCTCTCTCCCCTCCCCTCCCCTCCCCCTCTCCTCTCTCCCCTCCCCTCCCCTCCCCACTTTCTCTCTCTCTCTCTCTCTCTCTCTCTCTCTCTCTCTCTCTCTCTCTCACGCTTCCTTTGTGTCTTTTAGTTAAAATGACCCTTCGTCCCTTTCATTTCCCCACATATCAAATAATATTTGCATTTCTAAAAACATCACATTCCTGACAACAATTACACCCTCTGTTCAGTACTTCAGTGAGAGAATCCTTACATATTAAAAGCAATGGCCAGATGCAGTCAAGTGATGCTCGAGGGCAGCATGGATTCCTGTGAAACTTGTAGAGACAGATCAATGAAAAATATGGAAAATACAATGCACATATATAATCATATATCTCCAAATAGCCTTCTGTTAGAATTGCTGTAGTGTAAAAAACAGATTAAAACAGCTACCAGTATTTAATCTACATTATAAATATACCTATTACCTTTGTCACTCTGATAAGTAAGGTCGTACTTATTATGGTCAATTGTTTAGGGGTTATTCATGTAACAATGAAAACAATTCAGTGGAATCAGTGCTTTTTGATTTAATTATCGACATGGTTTTTGCGGTCAGTCCATTGTGGCATTGTATGGTGACAGTCACGTAGGGCCAAATCACCAAGAAAACCCACAGAGCTGCAGTACTTCCGAGGAAATTCACAGAATTTTGAAAACGGGAATTCCTGGGTGACCCACTCTCGCTCACCATGCCTTGCATGCCTTGCACGTCATGGAATTTGAAGAATTGGAAGCTTGTAGTTCTTGATCAGCAACTTTGTATACATGTGTTGATATAAAGTTACAGAAATGATATTAAACAGTGATTGCTTTTTAAGTGGAAGGAACTCTATAAAGTCGGGCAATTCCACAATTGGTAACGTTACATTTAAGCAAATTTTCATATTTCATTTTACTACTACATCACCATCGATTAATTTCAAGTCACAATCATGTTACAATATGTTCACCCACCCTAGGTCTATAATATAAAAAAGAATGAATACAATTGAACAAATATTAGAGTCGCCATGGTAACTTTTAATGTTGGTTGGTAACGTTACAAAAAAAGGACATGCGAAAAAAATCAGTGTCTTCAGACCAAAAGTTTCCTAAAACGCGAGATACCTCAAACAAAGTGTCGTATTCATTTCAATTCTAGTGTCATGATAAATATTTCAGCCAATAATTTTAGCAGCTTGACTCTTCAATTTTTTATTAGACCCAAAATTCATGGTTGGTAACGTTACCAGTTGGTAACGTTACAGTTTGTCCATGCAGAAATAAGCGTTGTAAAAAGCAAGTGTTAAACCTACTCCTTCCTTAAAATCAAAAGATACACTTTGCAATTACATATAAATTAACATAGTTATCAATGTAACTGTTATTTATAACTCCAACTCACAATTTGAAACAATCCAAACATATTTACAACACTTTTTATCCAAATGTTACATTCTGAAGTTCACCATTTGTCGTGGGATTATGCATGTCAACATACATAATAACTTGATTTCACAAAGTAACTATTTTATTGAGAGAATTTTAACAGAGTTCATGACATCATGACAGAGACATTGAGCAGATATTCAGTCCATAACACAATAGAATGATTGTGTTGTTTTGTTCCATAATCCAATGCATGTATTTTATGTACAAATGTACTTGATACCATACAAATCTAAAATTTGAAAAGCCCACGGTTATTAACAACTTCTTTAACGAATGTATTTGCCGTCGATTTAGACCTGTACTCCTTCCTTAAAATCAAAAGATACACTTTGGAATTGCATGTAAATTAACATGGTTATCAATGTAAGTGTTATTTATAACTCTTACCCAGACACAACTTGAAACAATCCAAACATATTTACAACACTTTTTATCCAAATGTTAGATTCTGAAGTTCACCATTTGCCATGGGATTATGCATGTCAACATACATGATAACTTGGTTTCACAAAGTAACTATTTTTGTTGAGATAAGTTTAACAGAGTTCAGAATAAAAATGTGCGGTTGTATTCCATAACCCAATGCATGTATTTGATGTAGGGCCTACTTGATACCATACAAATCTAAAATTTGAAATGCCCACGGTTGTTAACAACTTCTGGAGGAGCCAATTTTGTAATCATCTTGCTCTCCATGTAGAAAATGGCATCCTTTTTTGTAGGCCATTTCCAGTACTTTCCCACTGGCTCCATCACTGACACCTGAAACTCACCCTTGCGTGTGAACCCAACAACTTCACCAGGAAATTTCTTTCCTTCGTACTCGACCACATACCAATCTCCCACTACAATGGCCTTACTACCACTTTGGGTAACCACTACATCATCCTTGTCTGCCCTATTGTCTTTTGTGAGAATGTGGGATACCACTTCATCCTTTACGACCTTCAGGAAATGCATCTTTCCGATGCCAGTGATTGGCTTGGCCTGAATGAAAACATCTTTCAATTTGAGCTTCTCATTCCGCTTAGCAATTTCTGTTGACTTGACCTCTGTGACGCATACATTCTCCATGAAGCTTGCTGCTAGAACAAAGCTGCTTGCATCTGCTACAATGTCTTGGCGGCTCAGAACTCTTTGCATCACAAAGCGCTTGGCTGACCCTCCAATCCCATCAACGGGGCCTTTTCCATGGGAGGTCGAAAAGAAGTTCCACTTGATTTGAATCTTGTGAGCCTCTTGAAGTGTGCAGAGTGCTGCTGCCACAAACCGATTTTTGAATTGCGAAGCTGGGCCATCTGACCAGATAGAAATAGATGTTACCGTATCTGGTAGATATCCTAGCAGCACATCAAGGTAGGCTATGATGGTTTCCTTGGAGTGTGTGAGGTCATCAGATGCCAGGATATGAGAATGTAGAGATCCAGAGTACCAGAGTGCTGCAGTGAAGAGGGATACTTGACGTTGATTCCAATGTGCGCTCTGGACTTCATCTTGAGCAACGCATGTAAAATTTTCAGAGAAATCCACCTGGAGGAGGGCACTGTGGGTGTCATGTGATTCAGGAGAAACTTTTTCCCTCTGAGCATTGTATGCTGATGCTTGCTCACGCTTTACATAGCAGTGCTGCAGGAACTGAGGTAAGATGGCAGTGATGTGCTGTACTAGCTCTCCTACAGTTCCCTCCTCTTGAATCTTCATCATCCGTCCATCTTTATCCGTCTCCCACTGAAGCCATGAGCAAGGGCTGTTAAGGGATCCCTCAAAAGAGAAGGCTTTGCTAAATCCTGCTCCATCTTTGCATTCTGCACATTCATTCATCCAGCACTCTCTTGATGGTTGCTTGCAAAGGAGCAAAGCTGGGAGATCACGGGTGTAAGCAGGGAATTCTGGTTGAGCCTTGTGAAGTGCAGTAAAAGCATTAATGGCATTCTCGTGGTACCTGCAGAGACAGACATTATGTGGCAACTTTTGGCTAAGCAGGACATGCTTTGGGCGACACTCTGCAAACTTGGACTTTCCCACATGTACTTCTGGGTAAATCTCACAAAAGAAGGCATATGTCTCTTTAATTGAAGCAGTGAGGTGTCTAGCCTGCATTTTCTTCTTTCCGTCTGCATTCCAAATAGTCACTACATCCTTTCTGCCTGGGGCCTGGCGACTCACATCATCTCTCTCATAGAAGTCTTCGATGACTTTCACTGTATCTTCACTGACTTTAGGAGGACCCGTCTTCCTTTTCTCTGCTGAAGCTGATGGTAGTTCATGTCCTTGCTTAGCTTCTTTCTCATACAACTTGCGAGAGACAACAATTCGCCGTTTAGGAGTGTCGGGGAGTACTCGATCCATTATCCGATGTGCCCTGGCAGTGGCTTTTGCGAGTGCCATCGCACTTTTGAAGGGCCCATGACTTGCTTCTGCTTCTGCTTCTGCCTTTCTTTCTTTCTTCAATTTCCTGTGCTGTGCTACCCGTTTCTTTGTTGCTTCTTTCGTTTCCCTTTCCAGTTGTTTTCTCGCATATTTTGGCAAGGTCCTCTCTCTCAGCTTTTGCTTCTCCCGGCACCTCTTCATGGCTGCTGCTTTTTTCTTCAAGTATTCTTCATACTTCCCCATCCTCTTCATCTTTTCTATGTAGTGCCTTTGTTTCTCTTTCTTCGTAAACTTGGGCATGATGACCTATATATCAAAAAATAATTATAATTTTTTAAAATATTTTTGTACAAACCAAATCTTTAAAAAAAAAAAATAATCAGGATGAACAAAGATTTCCAGATTCGTAATTGGTATTAGAATCCTTCTATTAGTGCGAATCTGGATAAGTGTTGGAAAGTCACCATACAGAAAAATTGATACAATATAACAATTATGAATAAAATCACTTTTTTTTTCTAATTTACAAGAAATCATATAACTTAAAATTCATGATTTCCCATAATATTTAATGTATCCTTTGGAAATTTGAGTAAAGGTCAATTGCCATGTTTTCTCAAAGTGTTAAACAACTGCATTCGGATTAAGATGAAAGTTTCCACGGCAACAAATTAGCCAATGCACATAAAAACAAATACAAAAAAGTTCATTAAAGGTAAAGACCAGTAATGGTCATGCGATTGCATTGTGAAAGAAACGTTGTGGAATCGATCAGAAAAGGTTGATCATCTAGCATCTAGCATCTAGCATCTGCAAGGTTCTGGAATCATCAAAATGATAAGAAATTTGGCCCATTCTTCGTAAAGTTACAAGCACTATACACAGAAAGATGTATATGGGACTACCCTATCTCTCTCACACGACCATGAGAGAGATAAATTTACCAAATATATGAATTAGTAGGCGGTTTCCCGGCAAATTTTTTATCATCATGTATTAGTCAAAACATATTCTTTCACATGATTGGTAATGAGAGCTTCCATTTCATTTTTTGAAATTGGGGCGTTACCAATACTGGTCTTTACCTTTAACCTTCACTTTTTCATTTGCATCTATTCCATCTAGTTGATGTACATGTACATTTGCATGTACATGTAGTTGATACTAAATATTTTATGTACTATCAATTGCCAATGTTGACTTTAAAAAGTGTAGTGTGAACTGTACATACAATGAAGACTGTAGAAAGTAGCCTAGCCTGATCTTAAAGTATTTCAAGAAACATAAATAAAGATTACAGTTACTACAATTGAAAATAAATAAACTTACCAGATGCTGACACTGGGTGACAGTAGATTGAGATTCAACAAGTTTTGCTAATTAGAACTGCTTTCATGGAGAAAGATTCAAGAAGAGTTTTAATACAGTAAAGATGATTTGACTCTTCCCAAATGTGATGCTGCATGGATTCTACACAGATATGATGCTGCTTAAATGGTTGTCACATGGCTGTCACATGCCTTTAATAAATGTTCTATACTGCCATCTCTTGTCTTAGTTAAAGAATCACTTCACTTTCTTCTGATTAAGGCTTACAAATAAGTATCTCCTGGCACTAATATCATGGTTGGTAACGTTACAATCCTTAAGCCTGGTTGGTAACGTTACATGGTTGGTAACGTTACAGATTTTGACTGCTAATATTTTCTACATCATAGAATATTTGTAATTCTGGTTCCTTTACTTCAATAGAGCATTGTATAGGAAAGGAAAATTTGAAATATGACAATTAATAGCCCCCAGATTTTCTCTCCAGAAAAATAAATTCATGTTTTGGTTGGTAACGTTACATGGCGTATCAAGGGTTTGGAATTTCGTGAACTGTAGACTAAATCACTTTTTAACTTGAATTTTGCTTAATGAAACCATGAGGGCATTGTACTCCCTCAATAAATTCAATAGGTTTGTGAGGATATAGTTACTTTTATGTTGATAATGACTTAAATAACTTTTTTTCCTCTTATATTACAAATTTCACAGGAAAACATGAACAATGTTCATTTGCAATTTTCACTCACTTATACCAAATGTATGGTGTGGAAAATATTTTTTTCAGATACTTTGTGGTGTCTTTAGTCAAATACAAAAAAAAAAAAAAAAAAATTTGAATTCTAAATTTTTTACTCATGTCCACCTAATCATGGAATTGCCCATAGGCCCATAGAAAATACCATTTTACAGATGCCTAAAAATGACAAACAAAACAGATAAAAAACAATAGAGGAGGAGGAGGAGGAGGGGGAGGGGGAGGGGGAAGGGGGAGGGAGGGAGGGAGAGAGAGAGGGAGAGAGAGAGGGGGGGGGGGGGGGAATAAGAGGGAATGCATAATAAGCTATAATTGAACTTGATATGGAATAGGTTTCCAAATTTTGCCTGTGAAGTTGCAGCAGTCTCTTTTATTTGGATACAACCCTTGGTTTTTCATTTTATTTTATTTAAAGCAAGATGCATTGTAGACATTTATTTGATTAAGTGTGAACTTGCCTTGAACTTGTCTTGCGCCACATGATGCCAGTCTATTCTTATACAGTTCCCTCCTTTTATAAACTGCACCAATTCATTCTCTGCAGGACTACATTTTGTAAACATGGTGCAGAAGAGATCGAGCTCTCTCTCTTTCTATATCTTTAAAAAGAAAAGAGTTTCAGGCATGTCCACACTTTTTGTTACCATCATGAATGCATGTATATTTATTTAAGATGCTATTCACTATTCATGTGGGTATTTCTCAGTGGTTGCTTTGTGCACAACTATCTTGAACAGGCTGGAAAGAATGTCAACTCTCAAGCAAAATGGTAATCATTGGAGCTCTAACGTTTTTTGGCCATAAATATACCCATCTCTCTAAAGACATTTGGCAAAAGCACATGATAGAATATTTTTAAATGCATAAAGTTTACTTGGTAAAAAAACCCATATCACTCTGTACTTCTTCTGTTTTCTTGGAAGTAGTAAAGCTGTGTGCCCCTATAATATGGTAACTACCTCAAAAAGTGCCAATTAAAGGCTATTAATTAATCTTATTGCTGACATTTTACTATTTTGTAACACCAGGGAACTCCCTGTAGGGGCTTCTAATATTGCATTTTTTGTTGTTTCTCACCCCAACCGCCATGGCAATTATAGCAATGCATGAACAAGCTTTTTTAATGTCACTACAGAAAGACTATTTTTAAATCCAAAAGTTTCCCTGTGCGTTTCAGGCAGCATACCGGTAGTTAGAAGCTTGTATGTAGAATTGTCTGCACCATGCATGTCTGGGGGAGGTATAAAAGCTAGAATCGAAGGAACTGGTCAGCACGTGACATTACCCACGTCTCCCTCCTTACGGGTATCAGCTTTAGATCAACATGTTATCTTTAGGATTACAACCCATTTTGATACAAGTTTCCACCTTTAACATTTTTAAAGTTACACTTTGATCTTATTCAGGGTAATATACAATGTTTTGCATACCGGTAGTGTTCATTCTGAGCTTATAAGAGAAAAAATCCCTTGGACATGAATTAAAGGAATACTTCACCTTTTAATTTTTTTGCTATTTTTTGTTAACAAAAATCTAGTCCTTAACATATTGGTTGCAAAATTTGAAGCTATGAATTCTAGTAAATGGCATTTCTGAATCATGTTAGCTCCAAATATCTAATGATTTAAAGTAGTAATGGTGGACAAGATGTACCTGCTTATTTTCACCTGGTACATGGTATAACTTCTCACTCATGGGTCACCTAAATACAGATAACAACTAAATTATTCATACCCCTTGTAAATTTGATTATTTTTTCTAATGTGTGTTTTTTACGTAGCTCAAGAATGATAGGTGGACGGTTGAATTAGGGGCTTTGTTATATACTTTTATATGTAAGCTTTGATATGTCACATTCTCAAGTAACATCAATCTGGAGGAATCAAATTTCACATACTTAAATTATTACAAACCTTTGTAAGGGTATGAATAAATTAGTTTTTAACTGTATGTGTAGGCCAGCTAGTCCTATCATTAATATCATCATTTCGAGAAGGATAAAGATAACTACGTCTCAACTGCAATTAGGGTTATTTAGAAGAGGTAGGGCTGATAGAGATAATAAAATGCATAGATCGTATTGTCTGTTTAGAGACGGAAGGGCATTTACTCTGTGTTTATGCATATGAGTTAACACCCTTCTGGCTCCGAACAGAGGATTGTATGAATTACTATAAGGTAACATTTACCGACATAAGGTGTGACCTGGCCCTTAAAGCTTATCTGCTGTAGTTTACAGGAGGGATTAGACCGCTCTGCTAGGTCACTGGACAGGTGGTTATCTCGTCAACTCAGCTCTCAGTTAACATAAGAAAAAGAGGATCATGGGGGACCAATGGTCACCGATTAGGCATTGTTTGTTATATAGAGGGCGCAAGTAGCTACCAGTAGTGCAGTGGGCCTTTAACTGAGACTTGTACAAACTATTTATGGTAATCCTCCTTTGGGTATTTTTCGTCTTCATGCTGAGTTTCTGTGAACTTGTCACAGTCACATGCACTTTTCAGGTGCTCAAGCCCCTCTCCACATGATATCATTCTAGTCTCGGTTTCTTGCATTCGTTCTTGAGATCCCCTTATCTTCCCTGTAGTAAGGTCAACATAGGATCAAGATATTTAAACCCCCACCCCTACTGACCTCATTCAGACGAGCAAAATTGTCGGACATTTTGTACGATAATCATAAGGCCTCTCTTCATCAGCTTGTGTTTGCCATATAACCCGCTATTTTAACTATCCCGATCGTGAATTAGCCAGTTGAATTGCGTCATCATCAGCCCGCAATTGCAATTAACGGGATATTTGGTAGAGAAAATATCCAGTGAAATATTGGACTTGTTTCCTAAATATCCTTCTATTTGGGAAATAGCAGGCTAATTTGCACCCATCCGAGCTATAGTTTGTGATGAACGTATCAGTCTGGTGAAAGACGCAATTTCGAGCTTCAGGATAATATCCAGAGTCTGAAAATAGCAAGCTGGAGCTGATGAGGACAGGCCTACAGAGCTGTACCTCTTGATAAGTGTATGATTAGTATGAATGTTTTCGCGTCTGAACATGGCCACAGAGGGAGGCCACCAAGTAGAGGAGGTATATAACAGCGTGTTTCCACAGAAAACATCGACACGGTATTTTCCGTGTCATACCGTGTCATACCGGGTCAGTTTTCCTGTGGAAACACAAGCGTGTCGGGTCGAGTCGACCGAGATGCGGATTATCAGATCCACCTCTGGGAGGTGGATCTTGACGTGTCGACCCCAACGAACTCCCTGTAAAATCTCTGTGGAAACACACAGCGACAAACCGTGTCTGGCGGAGCACAGAGCGCGCGAAGCCCCAATCACCACTGCAGCGTGATTGGTTAAAAAACACTCAGAAATATGCGTATACAATAATATGTTTATATACGCGCTGTACGTAACAATGAAAAATGTACGTCACAATAGAATAGCGTGGAATCCTGTGTAGATCTGAATCCACGATCGAGGTCAAAGGTTGAATCTTGACTTCCGATTGACACGGCATTTTCTTGACTTGGAACACGGAATCGGGGCGAATCGGAATGCTGCGCTCTGTGGAAACAGATTGGTTTAATACCGTGTCGCCGCGACACGGTATTTCAATCCGGAAAAGATAATCCGGGTTCCACTTTTTTTCTGTGGAAACACGCTGTTAGAGGGCCATATCCTCTTTTCTATCTTTTATTTACCTTTCCCCTTACTTTCTATCCCCCTTTCTCTCCCCCCCCCCCCCTTCCCCCACTATCCATTTGCCTTTTGATTTTTGAGGCAATTTCCCATGTAGCTCATTGCTACGCCAATTAGTAGACATAACCCTTATTGACCTTCTAGTTCTACGTCTAGTCCCTGGACGCTTTCGAGAGGACATGAATCTTTGGAAGCGAAAAGAACCAGCAGATAATTATGAACGATGATCTTAACCAATTGAAGAGCCCCTGGAAGGATATAGGATGCAAGTTTTCCACCTTGAACATGTCGCGCGATTGTGGTATAGTTTACTATAGTCTGTAGAAAGTGAATTAACCAAAATGATTGGTCGAGGTCACTTGACTTACTTTTTTCTTCTTCTAAACTCTCAATCGGTATAACCAAGGAGAAACTTTGGTATATTGAACTTGGATAAGTAGTATTCTATGATAGTCGTATAACTTGGATTAGGTATATAACTGTGCATGTTTTATCTTTATAGCAGTCGCAGTACACACATCTTGTCATTTTTCTCCTGCAACCACTGTAAAAGCTAACTTTACCTGCATACGGGTACATGTAGCAACAACTGCAAACATTTTCCTTAAACTAGTGTTTTGTACTATGGTCTTATGTTGTGTGCATGCCCCTTCTGCTTTACGATTATTGTACATGTATGTGATTCTGTGTACAATGTTTTCTCTTGTCTGAAAGGGTATGATGATGGTAGTCTAGGGGGTAATCTTGTTTACCTGGTCAATGTTTAGCAAAGGTCACTGATAGGTTGCTCATGATTATTCAAATCCGTGAACAAAAAAGAAAAATCTTTCATGATACTATTTCTTATATGAAATTTCTTAGTATGATATTCAATACATATGCATTCCCCTTTCTCTAAATATTTATTATCTTATTAGATTGATTCTTTAGATGTTGTTTCCTCTGGTGTGAAAGAGGTATCATTGTGGTCTTACCGCAGGGTTTATTCTGTTTACTTTGGTCTCTATTTAGCAGAGGTTACTTCATGACAAGAAATTTCTCTTTGGGATACTATTTCCTCCCTGACATTTCTTTATATGATATTCATTCCATGAGTATTTACTTTCCCTCAACGATTATCATGATAATAGAATGTTTCTATTTCTGTTTCGGTTTTCTCTCTGTGTGAAAGGGGCGTGATTGTGGTCTTGGCAAGGGGATTAATCTGTGTAACGATGGTCAATGTTTAGCAGAGGTCACTTTAAGGTGTTGGATCTTTTCAACAAGGTGTAATATGTTTACTTTAGAGATTCGTAATCTTCAAGAACTCAGTTTACTGGAAGTTACTGGTATAATATATTCTGGGAAGTTGCTACGTAGTTCTTTTTTTTAGAACAGAATTTCTAGAAGTTAGACTCCAGGAAAGTCTTACATTATTCACATGGAACAACATTTCTAGGAAACTAGAAACAGTGAAATAGGGTTGAACCTTTTTAAGGTGAATTATCTCTTCATGTTTAGTTTAGAGATTCGTAATCTTCAAGAACTTACTGGTAGTTTACTGGAAGTTATAATATATTCTGGGACGTTGCTACATCATTCTTCTTTTGAGAACAGAATTTCTAGAAGTTAGACTCCAGGAAAGTCTTAAATTATTCACATACACAGGTAGAACAACATTTCTAGGAAACTAGAAACAGTAAAATAGGGTTGGACCTTTTCAAGGTGTAATATCTCTTCCTGTGGGGGTGGCGGTGGTGGTGGTTATTTTACCTTACTGCTAAGAAAGCATAAAATGCTTGTAAGTAAGCAACCAGACATCTTCAAGAACTTAAGTTTTCTGGAACTTAGACTCAAGTAATGTCTTACAATATTCACATAGAACAACATTTCTATGAAACTAGAAACAGTGAAATAGGGTTGGACCTTTTCAAGGTGTATTATCTCCTCATGTTAAGTTTCAAGTTCTTTATCCTCAAAGAACTAAAGTTTTCTGGAAGTTGGACTACTGGAAAGTCTTACATTATTCACATAAGGCCTGTCTTCACTATCTCAAGATTGCCAAATATCCAGCTATTTGAACTATCCCGATCGCAAACTATCCAGCTAATTTGCGTCTTCATCTGACCGAAGTAGCAATTAGAAGGATATTTGGTCAGGATTGTCATCCCAAGATATCTTGGGATAGCTCGCAAAATATCCCACTATTTGGCAAAATATCCAGCTATTTGTCCCGTGCGTCTTCACTAGACCGAAGATTCGCAATACGCGCTAACGCTGAGCAAAATATCTCGAGCTAATTTCTCAAGGTCGAGCTTCAAGTTTCGAGGTCGAATCTCGAGATAGTGAAGACGCGATTTGTTACTTCGGGATTCTTTCCCAAATCAGAAATAGCGGGCTATTTGGCAATCTCGAGATGATGAAGACGCGCCTATAGAACAAACTTTATAGGAAACTTGAAACAGGGAAATACAATGTAGGCATCCCAGGGTTGGACCTTTTCAAGGTGTAATATCTCTTTATGTTTAGCTTAGAGTTCTTTATCCTCAAAAACTAAAGTTTTCTGGAAGTTAGACTCAGTGTGATGTTAACTTTTATTTTCTTCATAATCCTTAAGTGTTGACCCATATAATGCCAGGTACCTCAATTTTTTAAAATTTTGTGCAAAATCTGTTTATTTTCCACCAGGTTGCACTATACATATTTTTCTTTCTGATTTGAACCCTTTTGAGATGTTTTATGGGACTGAAATTATCGCTGTACATTAAAATATTGTCCTTAGCAACAAGGTGTATAATTATTGAAATTGTAGGCTGACTAATAGTGTATATAAAGGCATGCCTGATAGATTTCCTCATTCCTGAGTTAATTTGACCATGAAATTGCCACAAGGCCTTGTGAATTCAAACACTCGTGTGGGCAGGAATTTATTTGTAGACTGATAATAATAGAACCAAAGCTCTTTGAAATTTCATATTTCATTTGATTATAATATTTGTTATATGTTTGATCAGTGGGTGTAATACTGTAATTTGTTGTCACGTGTAGTAAACACCCTATATTTTATATGAGATTTCATGTCTGTCTGTTTTGGTAGAATAGAATATTTATCAAGTAAATAGTACATGTACATGTATGTACAGTGTTGGGTATACATGTATGTGCAGATGGTATTCCATTAGAAGAAAAAGAGCAAATACTTGTTTAACTTAAAGAAGTATAGAGTCAGCTGGGATGATCGATGGGATATTCAGTTATTCATGTTAGAAGAGCTGGTCCTGTTTGCTTTTGGAGGCACTGTTCGTTGGTTCGTTTGAAATTTGATGAAAAACTCACTTGTATCTTTGTACACATAACATATTATAGATAAGAGAGACATGATGGATCAGTGATAGAACAGTGGTCTTGTAACTGGGAGGTCCTAGGTTCAGAATGAAGTCGGTGTGCCAGGGCCCTTTGGTAAGGGATTGATTAATCAAAGCCCTCAAAAAGAATTTAAAGACATACAGTAGACCAACTTTATTAGCTGCCTGTCCAAAGATATAATTTTACCTGCTTTCTATTAAAGTAGTCTAATTCAATTCAATTCAATTTGATTTTATTCAAGTCCATTTAAAAAAAGTACATTGAAAAACATTGTACATTGACAACATATTTACATGTAGGATACACAGTATACATTGAACTTTAAACACACAATTAAAAAGAGAAGTAAAGACAAGAGTAAGAAATCAAGGAAATAGATAATGAACATGAAATGGAAATTGCAAAAGAACCAAATAAAGGTTCTGTCGAGGCAATTCCCAGCTTATTAAAATACCGAAATTTTTACTGAAATTGGAATAACTATTGTTTTTCAAGTTTGATATCGCTCTTTTCATTTTCTAATTTTCATTCTATTTTATCCGTAAATTCATGATGATGCATCAGCGTATACATGTAGCAGCAATATTGAATTTGTCCCAACAAAACACAATCGCAACTACTTCCTTAAAAACAAAAATAAAGAAACAAACACAAGGGTAGTTTACCACTTGTATATCCTATACAAATCATGGTTAGATTACAAAGAGCACCAATGTAATTATCAAACGTTTTTAAAGGTGATGGAAGGGGCTATAGTGAAATTGATGTTAGTCAATTTTTTCTTCAGAAGTAGTTTCAATCGTGTTACATGTATAAGCATTATCAATATAAATCATCAAGTCTTTATTAAAAAGTTAAAGCTAAAATGTTATTTATGAAATTATGAATGAAACATGAAATATGGAGTGAGCCATGTATACCTACATTATATTCAGCATACCTCTCCTCTTCTACAACTCCTTCTCTCCTGGAAAGGAAAAACATCCTTAAGAGAACATTGAACCCCCTGCCTCGACCCTCTACAATTTAGCCAAATATGGAGCTCAATCCAGCCATGATACCATATGTATTTATGAGTTTACCAGTGCAGCCTTGTAGTACTGAATTCATGTCTCAGGCTGTGTTCATACTGCTTTTTCCAGCCCCGAATCATGATTTTGAAACATATAACATGATTGCATTTATTAATTATTTTATTGGTGAATGTAGATTTTAATGTGTTTAAAATTCACTATCTCACTGATTTAGAAAGCAAAATAATGTGCGTTTTGTAACACTTTCCCCCAAAATATCTTGATTAAATCAAATCCAAATGCATGGTTAGTCAACTGTAAACACAAACCCTACTGAATTCATGTCTCCAGGCTGTGTTCATACTGCTTTTTCCAGCCCAGAATCATGATTTTGAAACATATAACATGATTGCATTTATTAATTATTTTATTGGTGAATGTAGATTTTAATGTGTTTAAAATTCACTATCTCACTGATTTAGAAAGCAAAATAATGTGCGTTTTGTAACACTTTCCCCCCAAATATCTTGATTAAATCAAATCCAAACGCATGGTTAGTCAACTGTAAACACAAACCCTACTGAATTCATGTCTCCAGGCTGTGTTCATACTGCTTTTTCCAGCCTCGAATCATGATTTTGAAACATACAACATGATTGCATTTATTGGTTATTTTTTGTTGGTGAATGTAGATTTTAATGTGTTTCAAATTCCCTATCTCACTGATTTAGAAAGCAAATTAGTGTGCGTTTTGTAACACTTCCCCCCCCCCCAAATATTTTGATTATGACATCCAAAGGCATGGTTACCGTAGTCTATTGTAAACACAAACCCTACTGTACATTAAAATTATATCGCAACTCTACAGACTATCGCAAGAGAAGTGCAAGGGATTTATGAATGTCAATCTATAAACTCTGCTTCCTAAAAGTCATATTAACAAGGCACTGATAATGTGTTTCAAATGTACATTTTTTTAATGGGTGTTCCATGTTTCAGAGTCTGGGTATTAAAAGTTTCAAATGAACACAGTCTGAACTTGGGGTGGTACAGCGAAATCACATTTAGATTTAGCATTTTAGATGTTTGTGCCTTGTTCCAGAATCTGACTTCAAAATAGTTTATGAACACAGCCTAAGCTTGGGGTAATCTCTTGTCATAATTTCTATGTCAATGAACTTCCTACTGTAGAGTTGTTCTAATAAAATTGGGCATTTTGATCAGTGTTCCTTGTTTCTGATTCTTGCTTTTAAAAGTTTTATGAATGCGACCTAAGGTAGGAGTAGCCATACAACTCTTGTCATAATTGGTATACAACTGTACATGTAAGTCACTATAAAAATAATGATCGGCTTGGCAATTTTGATGGGTATACCATGTTCCCAATCCTGGCTTCAAAAGGTTTCATGAAAAACAACAAACCTAAGCATGGAACATTATTTTGATCGGTGTCTTACTGCGTGTCCACACACAAAACAATTTATCCCGAAACTCTATAACGAAACGTCGTATAAAGAATCATCGTATAAATTTCAGAGTGTCCACACACAAGAAACGTCGTATAAATAATCATCGTATAAATTCCAGGATGTCCACACACAGAAGAAAGTAATCCTGAAACTCTACAGCGAAATGTCGTATAGGTGCGCAGTTTGCTACTGCGGTCATGAAATGGAAGCGGAAATGAGAGGTCAGGTCTCCTTTCGCGCGATGTCACGTTAAGCCCCGCCCAGTTAGCTACACTAGTTACACTAGTTACGTCCACACACAACACCTTCCATGATTAGGCGTGATCCTTTATTGAGTTCTAGTTCGAAACGATGCCCAAACCTGCGTTTCGTTAGACGACGTATCGTTAGTGAGCGTCCACACACACAATTTCATCATATAACTATCGCGAAACTGTATAACTATCGCGAAACGGTATAGCTAATCACGCCTAATCACGGAATATGTTGTGTGTGGACAGGGGGTTACATGACTTTTTCTGGCTTCAAAGTATTTTATGAACACAGCCTAAGTTTGGAGTAACAGTATGTCTCTTGTCATCATACATGCTGTGGAGGTCATTGTCATCAGTGAGGTAAAAAGGCTGAATAAGACAGATGACCTTTCAGTGAAATTCAGACGGAATGGACATTGATCTTGTTGTTTTGACCTACTTTTATTCACTTGAATAACATCCTGCCATAGTACTTGAGAATAATTTAAAGTCATTCATGTTTTATCTTTGTATTTTACCGTGAAATCCTTAAATAATGCAGTAATTCATATTTCACGCTTTTAACTTTTTTTGATATTCTTCTTTTCTTACATTCAACTCTCTGTTTCCCCCTTTTTGTTGTTTCCTCTCATATTTCCAGTGTATTTAATATACAACATAATGTTTTCTTCTTCATCCACTCATTCTATTCATATTCTTTCTTCTTTTCTTTTTCTTCTGTTCTCTTTCCGTAATTTTTGCTTGTTCATCATACCGTCATATTTCATAATACCTCATTATATTATATTATATTATTTTTCAGGGTTGTTTTGGTTTGATCATCATTAATTTAAATTAGAATGCATTTTAACTGTCCCATCCCCCTTTTTAAAAACAATTAGATCTCTGTGTTTGGAACACTTTTCAGTCTTTATCCATGGCCAGTGTCCTGTTTTTGCAGTATGTACACTCCAATCATTTTACAAGTTCAAGAACTAAAGATTATAATTTATAATCTTTAGTTCCCGAACTTTTCTCCCCACCCATCTTTTGGCACATCAAAGGGGTTATTAGCTGATTAATAAACAGGTGATATGGATATCGGTCATTACATAATTTCATGAAAATCATGAGTCATGATTAACATCTCATATAATATCCAACATGATTTGGCTGATACAAGTATGACAAATAATGTACTGCCAAGATTTTTCATTATGCATCATCTGTGGTTTTTTGCCTAGCATGGTTACCATAGCAACTGTCATTTTGCGCTAACATTTGTTAATTTCTGAGTGCGAGTATGTGTTTTTGTAGATGTGCGTACTGTGCAAGTTGATCTTACTATTTTATGAGTTACAGTGAGGATGCTGTACAGTAATGTGAATTGGGGCCAAAGTAATTGGAGGAAGACCGTATATGAAATAATTTGTTGTAGGACTTCTTGTTTTCCCAATAGAAGCATATATCTCATATCCTGAGATGGAGTCAAAGTAGACCAGTATTTTGAGGGGTCTATCTCTTGATTAAATGATGAAAAACTTTTGTGATTTTGCATTATTTTGACATTATTAAACTTCTCAGTGCTGTACTGTGTATGTGGGGTTATACATGTGTCTTGATGTTTATCCTCAATTTAGAGCTCCTTTCAGAAATTTTGATTACATTTTTGACTAAATTTCACCATAATCTGAATGGATCGTGAGGATATCTGGCATATGAATACAGGGAGAGCAATTTTTATCAAGTTTCATTCTGATTTGTTGTCAGCTGCCGGAACAAAACATTCTTGAAAATCAAATCTTACCATTTAGAAGCAAGGATTGGGGCATTACATGAAATTCATGACAATGATAAAGCAGACTTATGAATATTTCAGCGTGATGTATTATTAATCACTATTTTACCTTTTGATCTCTTAATGATGTTTTTCCAGGTCTCCCTGCATCCCACAGTCACTGTCCATGCAGCATCTGCTTCCATCCAAACCGAACCTGCGTCTACAGCTGCAAGCAGAACTTCAGCCCCTGTCCTCTCTACAATGGCACCACCATCATCGAACAACCCATCGACCTCATGACCCTGGACGAGAAGTACGCCACGCAGGCTCGCAAGGCCATCCGGAAGAGCGTCAACGGTGAGAAACCCTTCTTCCTGTACTACTCCTTCCAGCACACGCACGACCCGCAGTACGCGGACTGGCGGAACACGGGAGCGACCGCTCGGGGCGACTACGGCGACGCCCTGGCCGCGATGGACTGGGAGATTGGGGAGGTGATGGCGGAACTGGACCAGCAGGATATATGGAATGACACGTTCATCTTCTTCAGTGCAGACAATGGGTATGTAGTATGAAGACTGTGGAAGACATCATTTTAATTGCAACTATTCATAGGTGTATAAAGTATAGGAAAATGTTAGGATATGACCCCCCAAATATGTTTTTTCTTTGTTCATGATTCATATATATATCGTCTAAGATGATTAAAAGATGTCATCAATTTAATAATAATGAAAACAAAATTTGTTTTTTTTCAGGAAAGAATGAGACATTCTTTTGTCCAAATATATCGTAAATACAATACACCAGTGATATTCTTGGATGGGATCTGCCAACTGCATTAATATGATGATAATAATAATAGCTAGTTCTTATATAGTGCTTTTCAGGACCGAAGGCCCCCTCAAAGCGCTCAAAGATAATAGTCCTGTTTCATAAATTTTGCTATCAATGATTTTCACAATAAACATTACCTACTGAAATGATTAAATTTTATAGGCTGAAAGTTTTAGATTTGTCACAGAATTGTGGCAATGGTCATTCAGTCATAGCATGCATGTTTTATGAAACGGGGAACAATTGATGGTAGAATTGATGGCAGAGGCGCGATAGCCCAGTTGGTAGAGCAGTTGGTCTCATAATCCGGTGACCCGGGTTTGAAACCAAGTCGATGCGCTAGTGCCCTTTGGTAAGGCATTAATCCTCATTACCAGGTCCCTCGTAGAGGACCTAAAGCCGTCTGCTGTCTGGTTGCTTACTAACAATCATTTATGCTTTCTTAGCAGTCAGGTAAAATAACCACCACCACCACCAGAATGTCTAACAGTCAGTGATTACATTTTATCTTGTACTGCAGGCCAAGTCTATCTAAGCGATGGGGAGGCAGCGTGGGACTCCTGAAGTGCGGCAAGGCTACCACCTACGAGGGCGGTGTTCGGGTGCCAGCCATAGCCCACTGGAGGGGTCGCATCAAGCCTGGCTATACCCTGGAGCTGTCCAGCACCCTGGATCTTCTGCCCACCATAGCCAAGATCACAGGGGCCAGACTACCTAGTGCAATGCTGGACGGTGTGGACATGGCACCATTTCTCTTCAATGGTGGCAAAGTGAGAAGCATTTTTTTCTTCTTTTGCTCTTGTGTTTACAGTGTTTCACTCTTTTATTCCTTTGCTCTTTTATTATATACCCTGTAGTTGTTGTTGTTGGGTTTTTAGGCTGTCCAATCTGAAAAGATTATTTCCACCTGGCAATAATGTTTTTCGAGTTCTTCATCAATGATGATTAGATGGCGCTGTTTCTTTTGGTCATGTGACTTTTATCTGTTCATGGAAAATTCGAAAATGGTTGAAAATTATCCAATCTTATCCAAGCCTCCACAAATACTGTAAATGCAGTTCCAGATTCATTAGGGAATGTGTAGAGTAGTGGCTAGATTGCATCCAATATGTTCTGGTAAATGGGTTCATATTCATCTAGGTTTTGAAAGTATACAGTAAATCACAACAACTTGAAATATATACAACTGACTAAATGTTATTTCATTACTTCTGTATGTTTTTAGTGTTAAGCCTTAGCTATATAATGATATCATCGCCTTCAATAGGGGATAATTTAGAATCGGTGTCAAACATAACAATAGCTCTGATTTTTTGAAATTTTGTATTGGCCTTATGACTTAAATACACTTATAACAGGTTTGATCACAGCATGTCAGTAAATGTAATCTTAATCATTTTTGTTTTGTTTTGGTCTCCTAGAGTTTGAGAGAGACATTCTTCTACTACTCACCTGCAGCCAGCGAGAGACAGAGCTCCTTTGCAGTTCGTTACAAGCAATACAAGGCTCACTTCTACACCAAAGGTTCCACCCTGTCTGGGATAGGACATCCTGACCCAGACTGCAGGAAGACTGCCAAGAGAACTAAACACAACCCTCCCCTTCTCTATGACCTCCACAGGGATCCTGCTGAGCAGTACAACATTGCCTACGAGCCAGAGTACCAGGATATCATCAAGCTGATCACCCGCATCAGGGAGGACTTTGATGGTAGAATGGAGTGGGCCGTGTCTGAGATGCATAAGCCGTCGTACAATGAGTACATGCCCTGCTGCAATCCTGAATGCGAGCCACGGCCTTACTGCTGCCACTGCACCCTGACAACCTCAATCGCCTACAACCCACGGGAACTCTACACTGACATCTGGCAGGATAGCAACAGGGAAGTAAAGATGAAGAGAAAGGAGAGGAAGGAGCTGTTCAAAAGAGAGCGAGAGGACAGCCGACGGCAGCTTTCCTTTATGAAGGACCAGAAAAGAGGAAGAGATAACACTCAAGATGTCTTCTTAGATAGTGATCTTGATAGAGGTGCTGGAAGAGATAGGATAAGGGATGGGAACAGAGAAAAGAACAGAGGAATCTTTGATGATCCACCAGTAAGAGACACTGACAGAGATCGGGTGAGGGATAAACCGCATAGAGAAAAAGAGACTGAAAGTACCAGGGAAAGAGTTAAAGTCAGTCCCAGAGGCAGGGTACGGATTATCACAGAGGAGGATCCTCCATCTCGAGGTGACAGGGAGCGGGGTCGGGATAGGCCCAGAGAGGGTGGAAGCGCCTTTGAAGATAATCCAAGGGAAAGGCGGAGAGAAGGTTCGCGGAAGGAAGCCAGGTTGACCGGTCAAGATTCTACCCTGGATGAGAAAAGGGAAGCTGCTGGTAGTGGTAACAACTTACATTATCTCAATCCTACATCGCTGGATACCACGAGTGAAACGCCCAACCTGCAGGATCAGAGCAAGGAGCCAGGAGTGGGATATGTTGGTGGAGGGAGTGGTTCTCATCAAGGCAGAGACAACCTCAGGGATGCAACGGGAGGAGCAAACATCAATAATTACTTCGGGGGCTTCTTCGCCTGGGACAGTTCCAATGAACAAATGGACGAGAGTAGCGACGGAGGCATCGCCAACCCTCTTGCGGACACTCAGGTCCAACAGGTTGGAAGCACTTTTGAGGAAGTGTTTGAGACCACAACTGATGCCCCGCTGGCATTTGATGCGGTTGCCAAAGATCGCAGGAGAAACAATAGAGACCAGAAAAACACAGACAGGAGACAGGAGAGACAGAACAAGAAAGAAGTACGCAGAATTAGATTTGGTGTAGATCAGGATGATGATCAAACGTTTGACTTTTGAATGAAGCTGGACGTACGTATCTGCGAAACGATGTCTCTGCGCCAATTAACAGGAAGGATTGAAATGATAAGTTGTGTCAAATTTTGATAGTGCCTGTATGGTCTTGTGGTCTCGTGGTCCTATTCAGACCAATTTGGAGTGTTGTGGTATGAGACATCTGAATTTCTTGAATGATTTCAAGTGGACATGTCAAATGTGCGCATGTCTACCAGTTATGTCAGGAGAGATAGATAGAGAGAGAGAGAGAGAGAGAGAGAGAGAGAGAGAAAGAGAGAGAGAGAGGGAGAGAGAGAGAGAGAGAGAGAGAATAAGAGAGTCTACATAATAGATTGAGATAAGGAAAGATAGGGGAGGGGGTGGGAAAAGAAAAAAATATATCGTCTGCTGAGAGCCAGAAGGGTGTCAACTCATCTACTTTTGCTTTTACTGGTAGCTAAAGCCCTTCTGGCTCTCAACTGAAGACGTGTGGTATTGATCGACAAGGCAAACAATTAACAGTTAGGTCACAGTTCTGGGACCATCAGTGATGGAGACTCGTAAGGTCAAAGTTCAAAGTTTTTGATGCCCTTCTTTGCCTGTTTAATTATCTATGAGGCTTCACCAAGCAGGGTATATATGATATCAGTATGCAGGGATATACAGCAGGGTCTGCACTCGTAATCTGCAGCCATAATCTGTCGCATACCGGCTCATCTATGAACTGATGAACTTGTCAAATTAAAACGTTGCCATTGCTTTAGTATTAAAGGGGGACCAATCGTCAAAGAATTTATTTGCTGTGTATATTTGGGATTTATTCAGGTATATTATTGAAAATACCAGCTTCATATATATGCTATTTAAACTTAAAGAGATAGCGCACATACGTGTGCTTTTACGCTTAGTCAGAGTTTTATTTCAATACAGGCCTTTTATGAAGTAAGGTCTATGCTTCTTAACTTTTGCGGTGATGATGTTTCAATTATCATTTGCCCCACCAAGATATGTAGGTACTTGGTAATCAACATTTATCACTGTTTTGAAGTCTGAATCAAGCATTCTAAATCTGTATGAATTATAGAATGTTACCAACAAATTTTTCTGAGGAAATTTGCATATTTGTACAAGTTCTACTTTTATTTTAGCATTATTAAACACTAATAAACACATATAAAAGGAATAGAAATGTGAAGGACTAAAAGGATACCAGGTACTCATTTTAAATTTCACAATGAATTAGAATTAGTAAAGAATGAATATTAGATTTCATTTGAAAGGGAATACATTTTCTAAAACTTTTTTTTCTACTCAATTTCTTTTAATAAAAGTAATGTTTAAAAGAAACCGGCATTTGAAAAGGATGTCTTTAAAAAAATACACATTACACTTCAGTGATTGGTCCCCTGCAACTGCTATGCACAAACCGCCTAGCCTGGCTCACAAGCTGAATAAAAGTTTTTCCAAGTACATTTTATGCAAGAAAATATATTTTGTGAGATATAACAGTAAAAATTGCCTTAGGAGTGAT
The DNA here is from genome assembly GCA_035222895.1 of Strongylocentrotus droebachiensis. NCBI lineage: Eukaryota > Metazoa > Echinodermata > Echinoidea > Camarodonta > Strongylocentrotidae > Strongylocentrotus > Strongylocentrotus droebachiensis. The sequence continues at coordinate 93,096 of JAVYIG010005243.1, forward strand.
AAGATTGTGCCTAGTATAAGTCGGTGGATATGCAAGCGTGTGTGATATTGTTGAGTAAGAATTTAACTTATTAATATGAATGATAGTTTTGTTTTCTATGCATTTGATCTGTTGCTGCTGTAGCGTTGCTGTATATTAAGCATTTTTCACATGTGGAAATAATTATGTATTCATGTAAAACTTTTTTCAATTTTGCGTACTTTTAGTGCATCATGTTAAGTAGTTTTGATTGTTTATACTTTACAGTAAATTCCCCATCGCAAAGAGAGTTTACTATTTGAGAGTAACTGTTGATGAAGTTATTTGGAATGCATATATTTTTTTTTCTGAAAGTAATATTTCACAGGGTTCCCTGAAGAATTCCCCCCCCCCCAAAGTCATGGAAAGTCATCAATATTGATTGTGGGTGTGGGGCCTGTGGGGCCTGTGTGGCTATGGCAGTGGGCGTGGTATTAGTACACCTCCGCAATCCATGCCAAAATGGTACTTATCTGGTCATGAAAAGGCAAAAATGGAAAGTCACAGGAAGTCATTGACTTTGGTTCTCAAATTTGTGTGGGGGCCCCGTCCAGCAGGGTTGCTTGTATGATTAAGGTTATTATTTTGATGGAAGAATACGTTTGTTTTACTTTCTTTATTATGCTTTGGTCAGTATTTTATATATTAAACAGTAATTTTGTCAGTGCAAATTTATTTTGTGGACAGTTTTTTATTTTTTCAGTAAAAAGCATGGTGTATTTTAAAAAGTTTTACCCTTTTCAAATAATTAGAAAAACTGGATTGGATTTTATTATAGAACATTTACCTGTTATTAAGGGTTAATATAGGCTCTACCAAGTGTAAAAAAGGTAAGAAGTTTTATCTTTGTCAGATAAATATTCAGAAAAAAATGGGATTATATTTTAATATAGTGACCTGACAAGATATTAGATTTCCACCTTTTGCTCATAGTGTTGAGTTCTGATGCCATGTTTTGCCATTTATTTGTCAAGAAAGTGAATTCGAAATTTAGTCCCATGTTCTGTGTCGTTCAATAACACTCAAATGTTAAATTAAAAGTTCAAAAGGGCAGTGGAGTCACAAATCTTTCAAAATGATAGATATACAGTTCAAACTTGTGCTAGATTCAACCTTTATGCTATTGGAAACAACATATTAAAAGTGTAAATCTACCTTCTTTAAAAAGAAAGTTGTTATGTGTTTACCTTTTAAATGTTGATTTAACACTGAGTAAAATTTGAAATTTACATTCTTTTTTAATATGGAGTGTCGCAAGGTTGCAGGGGTATTAATGATGTATCTTAGCTTAAGAGTCTTGAGAATTCAACTTTGAGCTGTTAAAAAGGCAATCATTTTCATAAGTTATTTATCTTATAGATTTCTTACAAAGGTAATAAAAGGGGAAGTTCACCCTGCAGTTAATTCTATGAAAGTACAAAACTCAGATAAAACAGTTCAGGGAAACCTTTAGAACAATCTGTCAAAGAATGGGAAATTCATGGTTCTGTAAGTTTTGATATCATTAAACAAATCAGTAACCTAATGATTTCCTTTGCAAAAATACTCTCCATTTGCTCAGTACCAAATACTTTATGAATTTTAATTCTCATCCAAATTCTGCCCAAATTGCATCTCTGAAAATTCATTCTTATAGGCCCTTCTTAATGACAAACATAAGATATTCCTTAATGATAATTTAAGAGTTTGAATACTATCTGTCTAGAACGGTTGAATTGGTAAAGAATATTATAGTCTGACGATTCTGAATAATTCTATTAAAGGTATGCTTTATGTTTACTTGCTTGTTAAAGATGGAGGTGTTGTGGTCGAGTGGATACGTCGACGGACTGTCGATCTTAAGGTCCGCGGTTCGATTCCCCCGCGGCACTAATGTCCTTTGGCAAGACATTGATCTATATTTGCCACACTCAACCCAGGTGATATAAATGGGTGCCTGACAGGAATTAATTCCTTGAAATGCTAGAGCGCCGCAGTGGCTGCCTTGCTAAGGCCAGGGTAATAATCGGGGCAGCGCCAGGAGCGTCACAACGTGACGGACATGTGCGCTATATAAGAAGCCACCATTATTATTATTAAAAGAATAATGACAACTCTTAGAAGCCAATTGATTGATTTACCAATATCAGGTGCTCTTTTAGATTGTGGGTCACTTTGCAACTCATTTGGAAAACTTCAGAAAAATTGGTTTTATTTGTTAAATTCCTTTTTTTATAAAGAGTTCAAGGCCTTTTTCAAGTTAAATTTTTAACACGATACCTTTATTTTCTTCAAGTATGATATGTGCTAGTGCAATTGGCTGTAGTGTAAATTTTGTAATGAAATTCCAGCTGCAGATTTCTTGTTTTATTTTGTAATTAAATCAATTGAATGAGATGAAATCCAATGTGTATTTTTGACTATATGAACAGTACAAAATAGCTTCCAAAGTTCCAATTAATGACACAATATTGTTCAATATAATGTGGGATTTGTCTTTATAAATACTTGTATTAATGATTGAAGCTAGTGAAATATTGATGTGTGATTAGCATTATGACAATGAAATATTGATTAAATTTTAATGGTTTTTGCTGGAAGGTGAAAGGGAAGATTTCCTTAATCTTTCCAGTGCTGTCAACAGTTCAAACACTATTTTTGTATGATTTCTATAGAAGCTAGCCTTTCCATTGTTAAATGTAAATTATGTGATGAATTGCTGAGTCAGATCTCACGAAGCAATGTTTTTCCCAAAATGAACAATAAAAACAGGGACACATGATTCAAAACTTGTCACATAAATTTGTATCTGTGATTATATGTTTGTAAACTTACTGACGCTATAATTAGGAAAAATCAACTTATACCATTACCTGTGCCAGCTCTCAAAGTAAACAGTGGCAGATTTTTTTTTTTTTTTTTTTTTTTTGGGGGGGGGGGAGGGGTCATGGGGGTCTGGATTGCACCTGTTTCTTTCTGCTTTTCAGAAATATTTTGGGAAGTGTAACCCTTTTTTCTTTTCCTTGTCAGACTTTTGGGGCCATGTTCTAAAAATTGAAATCCAACCCTGCCCTTAAAATCAGGAAGTTAGTCTTGAAGTTTTTTTCTTCAAAGTGATAATAATAGAGTCAGACTATGGCTTAAATTGAATTTGTAGACTAACAATCCTTTATGTATTGAACCCCCTTCCTGATATCAAAGCCAGGAGCCAACCCTGGTTAGCTATATGACCGATTTTATTCTTGTATGTAGAGCAGGCCTTCTCAACTGGCGGCGCGCGCGCCACTCGTGGCGCTTGCGGTCAGTCAGAGTGGCGCGCGGCTGTTCCAAAACATAATTAAAAAAAATTAAAAAAAATACAATTTAAGAAAGAAAAATTTAAAAATTATATTTTAAAATAAAAAAAACTCAGCAAAATCATAAAGTCGCAGTCGAAGTTGAGCCCAAAATGCAAGCAAGCCATTTTGTTTGTTTGATTTTTCACATCATTTTGACCCTTTCCGTGTTTATTGCACCGAAATAACTACATATAAATTAACTTCCAGTGTAGATTTTAGCCAGGAATTGTACTAATTATTTCACATCAATATGAAATTATGATTGATGTTTTATGGAACAAAAAGGTGTTAAAAAATTCCACATCTGGGCCTTAAAAAAGCCCTAAATTCCACTAGCTTCCGGGGGCTACGCCCTCTCGCAACACAGTCACCAAACATACAGGTTGGCACTTCAACCTCAATAATTTTTTGTTTTGGCGCTTCTAATAAACTAGTTGAGAAGGCCTGATGTAGAGTATACCTTTGTTCTTAAGATCCTAGGAAATCTGTATGTGATATTTGTACAAATATTTTGCAAAAATTCAAGACTAAAGATTTGTTTTGTTTACCTTGATGTAATGTATATTTTGCTACCCAAAAAAGGAAAATAATATTCCACGTCTGTTGTTTAAAGCCAGAGTATGTGATAGTTCTGCTAAATCTTGTATATTTCTCCACATTATTCCTGTTTTGAGTATTAATCAATTAAACCAAATTCTATCAAAATATCATTGATGATACTAAATCCTCTTCAAAATAAAAGCGAGTACTTTCTATCTGCTTTGCAAATCAAATTAATTCATTTGAAATGCTGTAATGTTAAATATATTGAATTGAATATAAATTAATCAATTATACATTTAGATAAATTTGAAAATAAGCTAAAGAGCTCTAGCAAGTCAGCTCCATGAATGAATTATTTTCTCTATATATGTTAATTTTAATTCATCAATCTGTTGATAATACAGCTATTGTGATTTTCATTTATAGAGATGTTGATTACTTTTGACCAGATGTTCCGCTCTCTATATGAAAACAATGGTTATAATAAGTAATAATGAGTAATTTGTAATTGCATAATGATCAGAAAACGACTGAAGAAATATGCATCATTAAAATTGCCCCATAAGTCTAGACTGGAAGTGAAGAATTACTAATATCAGGCTTCCTTCTTTTTTTTCAAATTAGAGGCATGTTACATGTATCAGGAGTGTTTTGTGAGCGAATCGCAGGTATACAGAGGCGATGCTTAATAAAGTAACCACACGAAGAATCAAAAGTGTTTTGAATTGGTGCAAAACTCATATCATTGCGAAGGGGAAGCCTTGCCGATCAAATACAACAACTCTTCTCTTCAAAATATGTTTGGGGCCCGCAGTAATCAACTCTCAATAATGTTAGTTTTGAGATCCAGATTTTCTGCCTTCAGCGGTCCTTTGTAGAGCGTCAATATTTGTGACGTCACATACGGGACACGGCTGGCTAGCTGCATACTGCTACACGGCACTGAGCTGTTCGTCCAGTGTGTGACGTCACTATTTAGAGCTTGCTACACTTGTGTGTTTGACTTACGTTCAGGGGCGTTCGGGGGTCTAAGGAGGGTCTTGAAAAATTGCATCTTACGCCTTTCCATGATATCTATATGATTTCTCAGCAAATTGTTAGTGTTTTTCAAGATAAAATCTTTCCATCCACATGTAATTTGTTCTAATTATGAATTTTCTTTGTGTAGCTCCTTTATTAAAGGTACTATGTCCCATTTGCAGCCAACATCAAATTCCGTAGAACTGTGCAGGAATTATAAATATCATGTATCTCATATCTGTGAAATGTAAACGTTAGCAGTGTCTTAGTATTCAAATTATGCAAGGAAACCTGTTTACTTTCTTGACTTGACTGTCAGAAATTTTGAGTGACTAACCGACTTTTTTTTCCTTTGGTGATAACATACATAAAATGAGCTGTAACAGGTACATGAGCATTTGTCTACATCAATAGCCCACTTCTTGTTAATGGCCAAAATTAAGCTGATTGAATCCTTGCGCAGCACAAAACAGCGACCATTCGATACAAGGGTCTGAAAATCAGACTATTTACTAAAAGGATTGCAATCCCTAATGTCGATTCGACAACTAACGGTCGTTATTTTCCCACAAAAAGACCTTTTCAAGCCCTTTCCTTTTAAGGGAAGTTCTAAATTAGTATTATCTTTGAAGTGCCATTGGAATTTAACCTTTTTCATTTTTTGGCTCGGAAATTGGACATAGTACCTTTAAGGGGGTGTGAAGGATGTGAAACTTCCCCCTTTTTTCAATCATTAAAAAAAAAGAAAAAAAAAAGCCTTGCCCAAATGTTTGGAAATAACAGTTGATGACTCCATTTGCTTGCTTGTTCCATTAAAAAAAAAAATCTGGAGACAAAGTTTTCAAATCTGGCAGCCAAGACGAACCCAAACCAAGAAAGACAAAAAATGTGAGAATCCTTTATCTTGTTTGCTTCATGTTAATTGTCGGATTAAAAACAAAAAAAAATGGCCAACTTCCCAGAAATTTTTAGACCCCCCCCCCCCCCGCCCTCCTTAGAAAATGATCTCGTGACACCCCTGCAGGTACATGTTCTACGATGTTTGTTGATGACAGAAACACAGTGGTGGATTGCCACATTCTCTGTTAATGTTTAACAGTGGGAGAGCAAGAGGGATAGAGAGAGAGAGAGTGTAAGAATTCAAACCTCTGTTGAGAGATGTGTAGCTATAGATATGTCTTGTAATTTCACGCAGACTTAACATGATCATGCGATCAATTATGATTGTGCCGTGTGGCGCGCTGAACTTAGCAGGGGTATCGACACAAGGATATTGCTGTCAAACGAGAGTAGTTATGTGAACTTGCTGAAAGGAATAAAGGAAGATAGTGAAGGATTCCAAGAAGATAAAAAACTAGGAGTAACAACTAAAACTTAGAAAAGGGAAAGGGAGAAGTAAGATGGAAGATGAAATTAACAAGTGGAGTGAAAGAGAAAGGAAATGTAGAATAGAATGAATTAAGAGAGAAAAGGGAGAATGAGGAGGATGACGGAATACACTCTAATGGAATGAGTATATCGTCAGAGCCAAAAGGGCATTTTTATCTGTGTGTTATGAGTTAACGCCCTTTTAGCTCCTAACAGATGAGTATGCCCTTTTTCCTCTCACTAGACGATGCTACTGCTGTCCATGAAGAAAAATGATAACAGTGCGGTAAGGTTAAAATAACCTACCTTTTTGGCTAACATACACTGATCATTTTCAGCGTGGCAGAACATTTGGCAGGAGTAGCCGTAAGTAATGTCTTTGCCTGAGAAAATGTCATCAATCAACTCTATGCTATTATACGTGCTGTAAGGCATGGAAATTGAATTAACCTCTTCACTCTTTGGCATTTTGGTTTTGACTTTCTACATGGAAAACCTCTACTTGTGGTTGGTTGATCCCCGCGGAACGAAGACCCCCACCCCCCCCCCCCCCCCCCCCCCCCCACCCACCGTATCGCCATGTCTTCTTCACCGGGTGAAATCATGTGCTGGAGTTCAAGACATCAGGTTCAGAGGCATAGCCGGACTTGTTGCACGGAGGAAGGGAGGAGCTAGGGGGTGGGGAGGGCCGGGGGAGGGAGACAGGAAACTACGGAGTAAGTTCTGTGAACGACTTATAAAAAGAAAATGCAGCGACTATTAGAGAAGATGCCATGGTTCCCTTGTGCCCCCTTGGCTATAAGCCTATAGTCAGGTTATCCGCTCTGACCCCGTATGCTGAAAGGGGTCCAGGCTGTGCGCCTCGGAACGGAGGAATACAGAAAACATTGAGTACGACGCAGTTCATTGATCGGAGCTGTTTATGCTACGTCACTTGTTCCCGGCGGCTACGGCAACCACGTTTCAGGCCACCGTGGACGAAACGGGATTGACGTGACGCAACGCGGGGGACTGGCCGTATGGGCAAACGTGACAGGCCGTGATTGCCGTGGATACCGTGTCAGATTTTTAAACTGTCAAAAAAATTGCCACGGCAGTCACGGTGCGGATGAGAAACCTAGTAGGCCGTAATAAACCGGGGTGAACGTAACAAAACGTGACAGTCCGTAATAGGCCGTAACAAAACTTGGGGGTGGTCCGTAGTGGGACGGTTTAAGCGCCCGGCACGCTACGGCGCGTTGCGTTCTACTACGGTCTGACACAACGCGAGGTCTCAGGATACCATGATTGATATTGCTTGGGAGACCTTCTTTTTATACCGCCGGCACAAACGTGCTCCAAAGCTGCCCTGCGTCCACGTTTCATCCGTACAAAGCCTTGACGAAACGTGAAAAACGTGTCAGACCTTGATCAGAACGTGAGAAATGTGAGGGACCCCATCAGAACGTGACGGACCGGGAGGGAACGTTCTGGCATCCGTGGTAGAACGCGGGCCGAACCGTAGTGCGCCTTGGATCCTCCGGGACTCAGCATCCCCTTACCCCCACGGATCGTCACGGATACCGTGGTAGACCGTGAGAAAACTTGGCAAGACGTAACAAAACTTGAATCCAGAGATAAAATTGGTCTAAATCCCACGGCGCACTACGTTTCGGGCAAACGGGGGCACGGGGCTGCCGTGGCCGCCGGGAACATAGTGTAAACGTAGCATTACCATTATAACATACTTAATCCGTTGGCTACTGAATTATCTAATTCCCATAGACTTAACACAGGGACCACCAGGTTCCAGTAAGCAATGGGTTAATTTTTATTATGCATATTTCGTTTTACTCATGACATGATTTTTTGTCTTCACACGTTTCTTTCAGATTTTGAACTTTGCCTTTAGTTTAGTGATTACTCAAGTACCTTCTTACAACCCCGTACCAGACTACATAACTATATACACTTTCGGGAACAGAAGCTTGTAAAGTAAAACTTCATAAAAGCGAAAACACAAATATTTGTTGATATCATAATTCATTTTGTGTACTTCTTTCAGACCATCTGCAGATTATTCCGTTATGTTGATCCTGATTTTAATTGGTTATACTGCTTTCTCTGTAAGTTATACTAGTAGTTATTTATTAAATTGAGTGTAACGAGGGTCGATTATGTCAAGATTGAAAAGAGTCTGGTAAAATAGTTTCCTTTATTAAACAAATGCCACTTTTCCATGGAGAGTTAGACCCTACAGTAAGACTCTCGTACGGACAATGCTTCATCACATCATATTCTTGATACAGGGGAGTAGAACTCCACTCTTTTTAGGAGTCATAGTAGGAAAATCTCTTTATTTTGGAGTTAATTCCAGTCCAAATCAGAGTGGAATTTACTCCAATGTAGAAGTTTTAGTTTCTATATTGACAGCAGAATCTTTGGACTTCCACTTCAGAGCAAGAAGATCCCTAACACGACTCGTTAAGACAATATTCCTAAATCCCCCATCACACCAAACTAGTTCTCCTTACGATCTGGAACCGTTCTAGAAAATCGTAAGACGGGTTGTGGTCGGGGCAGAACGTTCATAAACGGTCCTCAATACGTCCATCTTGTCTGTACCCCGTTCACAGTCAGTTCAAATCAAGTTCAGATCGGGTAAATTTGCCATTTCCAAGCGGTTCAAGCCAGACCGTAGTCAGTTTAAACCCATTATTAACTAGTTCTACTTCGTTCCCAATACGTCCAAACCCATTCTAACTAGTTCGCCAATTGTTCTAACTAGTTTTTAACCTGACCACCCCGTTCAGAAACAGTTCAACTCGTCCTCATCTCGTTCTTAGTGCCGGTCCGAACGCGCTCCTAGAGTGTGTGTAATCCCGTCCTGGCTTGGGAGCTATGAAAACCCAGCGCGTTCTCGCCATTCCTCATTCCCGGTCAACTTCAACGCTTCAAGCTTTGCAGATCAAGACATTCAATTCAAGCTCCCAATCACACTAAACTCTCACTACGTTCTGGAAAATGTTGCCAAACGGGATAAAACTATTTACGATCTTTATAAGAACTTCATGGACGGTCTCGGACTTGCTTGGACGAGAAGGGTGCTCTAGAACTTTGAGCCTGTTTAAATTTTTCCCCGTCCTGCAAGTAAACGGAGTGACAACGCACTTAAAACGAGATGGACGTACTACAAACCTAATTTCCGTTCTATGAACAGAATTTATTGTCGTACTTCGATCCTACTAGGAACATGTTACAACGTGATGTAGTCGAGCATCAATTAGCAAGAACGCGCTGGGTTTTATAACCCTCAAACCAGGAAGGGCACTATAGGAGCGCGTTCGAATGCACTAAGAACGAGATGAGGACGAGTTGAACTGTCCCTGAACGGGGTGGTTGGGTTGCTAATAGAACAAGACTAGTTGCGAACTAGTAAGAATGCTTGGACTGCTTGGAAATGTCAGATTTACCTGATCTGAACTCGATATGAACTGACTTTGGGATACAGGATGAGTTGGACGTATTGTGGACTGTTAATGAACGACCTACACTCTAAAAACTCAAATGTTAAATCGCCATTTAAAAGGGCTAAGGAGTGACAACGTTTTCAAAATGTCAGATCTACACTTTTAACATGCTGGATTCAACCTTTATAGTGTTGGATCCAGCATGTTCAAAGTGTAAATGTACCATTTTGATAATGTTGTCACTCCTCAGCCCTTTTAAATGGTCATTTAACATTTTAGTTTTTAGAGTGTAGGATCGTATTATAGACATTAAAGGCACACTGTCCTACTTGTAGCTACTTGCTCCCTCTATATAGAAAACTTCCCAAATCGGTGCCTGTTGGTCCCCCATGATCCTCTTTTTCTTATGTTAAATGAGAGCTGAGTTAATGAGATAGCCACCTGTCACACTGACCTTGCTGGCTCGCTGTGTGGTCTAATCCCTTCTAGCTGCAGTAGTAATGCCTACCTTTAAACAGATCGTAAACAGTTGCTATTACGTTCAACCGTCGGGTTCAACTCCGTTCACACACAGTTTGAGCGCGGTTGACAACATTTTCGAGAACGTAGTGACAAGTAGTTTGGTGTGAGGGGGGGGGGGGGGGGGGTGACAATACAGTTTGAAGGCCGTCCTGATATCAATAAATAACTTTTCCCGTTACTTTGTTTTCATTCTCCCCATATCTTTTTTTGCGTTTTTCGGGGGTGTCGCGTTCTGATTGCTCTGCGTTCTGTTTTGTCTGTGTTCCGATTGGTTACGCTGGAAACTATACATGCGTTCACGAGTACTTCGGTGGATGCGTCGCCGTAAAGTCGCAAAGTCGTATAGTTGTATAGTTCTGATTGGTTAAAACTATACAGCCATTAGATGGATTTATAGTTGCATAGTGGTTATGAAATATAGCACGTTCCGCCCGGTATACGAGGGGCACTTAACCTCACTTTCCCCGTCACCCGTAGTGACGATGCAAACATCACTCTCATCCTATCACTCATAGAAATTATCACTTTGCTAGTGTTACAATCAACATAAAATTGCTAAAAGTTCAAGTTAAAAAACCCCACTTCATCATAAGCTTCCTCTTTACAACTAGGCCTATTCACCTATCACGATATACTTTTTTTTATTTCATATATTATTTATACTCGTTATCAACATGACAAACGAGAAAAACGTGAAAACAACACGATAGGATGGTCCTTCATGCTCCATCTTCCAGTTTCTCTTTATTACTTTCTCTCTTTCTCTCTTTCTCGCTTCTTTGCTTGAAAGGTCATCATTTGTTATTTTTCCCGATATCTGTAAAAAAATTCAGTGTACGTATACCCCAATGGTAAAGAAAACCTGTTTGTTTTGTAGCGTACACACTAAGAAAAAATGGTGCAAGTATGCACCTTTAGGGGGTGCAAACCAATGCAACAATAGCAGCACCTTTATGGGTTAAATCCTGCACCCTTTTTAAAGGTGCAATCCTGCACCCTTTAAAAGGGTGCCAGATCGAACCTTTTAGGGGAAATATGGTTCATTCCTGTACCTTTAGGGGTGCAAACCGATGCAACACTAGCAGCACCTTTATGGGTTCAATCCTGCACCCTTTAAGAAGGTGCCAGATTGCACCTTTTAGGAGACATGTTAGTACCCTTAATGGTTCAATCCTGCTCCATTAGGGGTGCAAACCGATGCAATAGCAGCACCTTTAGGGGTTCAATCCTGTACCAATCCTGCACTCATACTCGAGGAATACTCGTGAAATTTGCTCGTACACAAATACATATTAAACATGCATGTTGTTTCTTGGTTAGTAATCATATAATCAATATATATATTGCTAAAACGTGAATGTAATTGTAACATGATCAGACAAAATAATGTATTGGTTAATGATTGCCGAAGGAAAATACAAATCACAAAAATTGATGTGCATTGTCATAATTTGCTTAACAAATCATGATAAATGTATTTTTATGTGAACACGTGAATATGCATGCGATATGCAAACTTTTATTTTGCACCTTTTTTTGGTCGATAGGGTTTATTTTTGTGGGAAGGGTGCAAAATCTTATATTGCACCCTTTTTTTAACCCCTTTTGCTTCAATAGGGTTCATTTTTATGTAAAGGGTGCAAACTCTTATTTTGCACCCTTTTTGCACCCTTTTTTCTTAGAGTGTATAGGGGGGGGGGGGTGTAAGATAACCTAAGCATTTATAAATATATTTTCTATTTATATTACAGAGCACATATTACAGGGCATGGGTGTCGATCCCGGGGCGGGGATGGGGGGATATATCCCCCAATATTTCAGGTGGGGGGGGGGGGGGGTGGTCTATACAATCATCCCCCAATAATTCACCATAAAAAATAATAAAAAAATGAAGATAAAAATTAATGATGAGAGCCCGATGAGAGTAGTTAATGGTAATTACTCGCAAGATGACCATCAATATACACATTTTGCTATGACTTATAAGATAGTTCACTAGTTGTTATGTTGTTTCCGTTCATCCTTTTTAAAATTCACGTCATTGTATCTTTATTTGTTTGTTTTTTCACTCATTTTATCTCCTGATATTTCCTAAAACATTTTTCAAAACGCGCTAAAAGTTACAGTCGTGTATTTGTTTAACTCTTTTAATTTGGGCATTATTGCCGAGAAAAAAATTATCAACCAATTCCTTAATATAAAGAACTCTTAAGGGTAAAGGAAAGCATCTGAGCAAGAATTTCACATGACTTTTGGCCAGTTCAATCTGAAGTGATTTGTAAAGCTATGTGGGGTTGATGACGCGTTTTTTTCTTCATAATGCAAGTAAAGTAATAAAATATTGTATCATTGAAGAGAAAGACGGTTTTGTCCTAATGGCAGCATGTAGGAGTCGAAACTTTTAGTTTGTTCCCTGATTCATACTCAGTATCTATTTTGTTTTATTGATTTCATCCATTTCTTTGTTTATTTATATCTCTACATGTAAAACATTTGAAGAGCTATTTTCCGAAAGGAGCAAAATCTTTTGATAGCAAATGAAGATAATGATATACATTTTCTTCTATTTACCTTGAACAAAATTATGAACCTAAATTACGAGAGAAATTATGAACACATGCATCTTTTAATAACAATTTTCCATAGACACCTGAACAAAATCGGGTAAACAAAGAGTTCTTTCTTAAGTTGCACATGGATCTAGTGCCTCTTGAAAATAAGCTCTTTGTATGTACATAAACAAGCAATACAACAGAATACTCCAGTTCGATATTTTGGAGAAAGATTATTATGTCACAATTTATTTTTGTTTTATTGAAAAGCTGATGTAGGCCTATGTATTGTATTCAAACGTAACATGCATAAGATAGTTAAGGTGTTTTTGAAGGTTAGAATGTTATTAAGTTTGAAGTTTTGTTTATAACACCCTTCCAATAATAATGCACCTTCTAAGACTGGTTATAGTTTTCGAAGAAAAAAATAGTGCTCTGGTCAGGGCCTTAGGGGAATATTATATTTTAGAGCGTATCTGGTATGATAAGTATATCTGGGTGAAGAAGGAGATAATGGAAGTTTGTTGTTTGGTAGTTAGAACGTAAGTTTTATATTATATTTTTAAGAAACAGACCAGAAGCGGCCCTCCCGGGTGGGGGGGGGGGGGAGAAAGGGGCACAGTGCCCCCCACTTTTTCACGCACCCGAAAAGTGTCCCTTTTTACACAGGAAAAGTGCCCCTTTTTACATAGGAATAGTGCCCCTTTTACTTTGACAAGTGCCCCTATTAATTAGTAAAAGTGCCCCTTCAACCTATTCAACTCTGATAAGTGCCCTTTTATTTGGTAGTGTGCCCATTTTCCTTCGACAAGTTCCCATTTTTCTTTGCAATAAGTGTCCATTTTCCATTCTCATAAGTGCCCTTTTTCTGGTAAATGACCCTTTTCAGGTACGAGAAGTTACTCCTTTTCTCTTCAGATAAGGGCCCCCTTTACCTCCTACAAATGCCCCTTTAAAATCATTTTCTTTCAACAAGTGAACATTTTCCTTTCTTATAAGTGCCACTTTTTCATTCACATAAGTGCCACTTTTCATATTTGGTCATTGCCCCTTTTTCAGGTGCGATAAGTGCCTCTTTTCACCTCTGATAATTTTCCTCTTAACAATGATACGTGCCCCTTTTCGTTTCTAATAAGGGACCTATCCCCTTTTCATAAATGCCCTTTTCACCTTTTATAAATGCCCCTATCAAAATCTGATGGGAGCCCATTTTCTGTCGACAAATGCCCATTCCCTATTCTCATAGCTGACTTTTTTCCCCTGGTGAGTGCCTCTTTTTGAGAGTGTAAGAAGTGCCCTATTTTCACCTCCGACAATTACTCTTTGTATTTTTCGCACTGCGACCTCACAAATCTTAAAATTTGTCCTCGCTCGCTCGCAAATAAATTTTCAGACCATCACACCCAACTGCAAAGCAAGATGCTTAAGCAATATCTTGTTTGGTGTATAAAGTGAAGCAAATATTGTAATCACAATGTAAGGGTAATACCAATGTCTAAAAAAAATGCATATTTTCGCTTTGAGATTTCCCTTTGTAGGTGCCTTTTTTTCTTGGTGCCCCCCACTTTGGAAGTCGCTCGGCCGCCCCTGAAACAGACAGTTTGTATGAGATCAGGAGTGGAATTTTTCTGTCATTTTGAGAACCAAATTTTGCATCAGTGATATTCTGTTTCATTGAATTGAGTCTCTCGCAGAGAGGATTCAGTTTTTTTAATTAAAGAAGGAAGAGATTCAAATGAACTACCAAAAGCGCTATTGTTCTCCTTAGAACTATAAGCTAAGCAAGATAACAAACAGTCCTTTTCAGGACTACACACCCCCAAGAAAGATTTCCGAGTCAGAGTCCTTTTCAGGACTCCTCAATCCTCTCTCTATCTCTCACATGGTGCACCCGCAAGCCTACTGTACAAAAGCAATATGTTTTTCATTTACTAATGAGAACTATGTTTTTTTTTAGATCTCCTTACACAGAATATTGGAATGGGTTTTTCACGATGATTGTCGTTTGGAGACATCAATATTCATAAAATGTATGTTTCTATCACAAGGAAATAAAGAATTTTCTGTCTACATGAACCTTTCCTGGTTGCTTATTAATGTATTTGCCCACTGGTAACATAATACTTTCACAAGTTGATATCCCTCACCATTGGATTTTTTGGGGGTAATGTCTAAATTTCGTTTAAAAATAGATGATATCAGTCTGGTAGGCCTACACTGCAGGCAAGAATCAGGACTAACATTTAGCATATTATTAATTTTATTACCACTCTTATATTCTTTGAAATGTTATCTTTATTGAAGGTGACTTGAAAAAAGTTAATAACTTGGAAGGGAGGGTAGCAACCTGCCACACGCTTCTACCTCTTGGTTACTTTGATCCATTACCGAAAATATTTTGGCACCTATAATCCCCCCAACCGCGGATACAAATCGACACCCTTGCTCAAGGGTTATATAAATGTCAAGACATGCTTTTTTTATTGACTCCTTCACTATGTTTTCACCACTATGCCAATCATGAATGATTTATTTGAATAATTGTATAATTATTTGTCGTATCTTTTGTTTAATATTATGTTATCGAATTTGTATGTTTTGCATATTCATTTGATTTTGTTATATTATGTGGAAAATAAATGAAACCTTGAAACATTGAAACTCAATCAACTGA
Source organism: Strongylocentrotus droebachiensis (assembly GCA_035222895.1). Classification (NCBI taxonomy): domain Eukaryota; kingdom Metazoa; phylum Echinodermata; class Echinoidea; order Camarodonta; family Strongylocentrotidae; genus Strongylocentrotus; species Strongylocentrotus droebachiensis. The sequence continues at coordinate 108,559 of JAVYIG010005243.1, forward strand.
AGTCACTACACACATTGCCCATAATTATGTACGAAGATTAGGTTAGTATTCGAAGGGTGTCTGGGCACAGGAATGGTTACCTCTCTCTCTCTCTCTCTCTCTTTCTCTCTCTCTCTCCCGCTCCCCCCTCTCTCTCTAATCTGTTCTCTTTTCTTTTTTACTGAGCATCAAGGTGCCCTTATTTACAGTGTTCATATATAAACAGCCAATCAGCGAGCTTGTACCAAGGATGGTGCATGCCGTCGTTTTATAACGAAGGATGACGAATTTCAACGCGAACGGCTCTTCAGTGAGGTTTTTTTTTCGATTATTGTTTCTGAACTATATAGCAACATGAATATAACATGGCTTGTTTTAGAACGTGGTGAAAATTGTTGAAATATGATAAAAAGCCGTTTTGTGGCTTGGTCGAAACAAGTTGTGCTAGTCGTGTAGTCCCGTCTCGTCTGTACTGTATTGCGTGGCAGGGAATAGGCCATTTTCGTAATGTAATTAAATTTAATACATAAGTCTTTGTGGAGTTCCTCAATACAAATTATTTCATTCACCTGATAAGCATAATAGTATTTCAATAGTCAGAATGCAAACTGCATGAGTTAAGTGTAGCAACAACTAATGTATGCAGATTGGATTCTGTCTATTGAAATACTATTATTCTTATCAGGTATATGAAATAGTTTGTATCGAGGCACTTGATTCACCTGGGGCGTCATTGAGAACGACCGTAGATTTGGCCAAAACCCTTTCCGGATTTCAGTACCTCAGCGGTCACCCCGCTGTTACTATAGTAGCTTCACGAATTTGCACACGAACCGCAGATTCTCCGTCCGCGTTGAGCTTGCAAAAACTCCCTGTTAACGCTGTTATAACGACAGACTATTAGTTGTTTTAACGGACCAATCAGATGATTTCATTGCTACTATTCCTCTAGCAGCTCACCTCTCTTCATCAAGTATCAATATCTTTCACCGCCAACACAACAAGATTTGATGCACCCGCCGCAGTGATATTATAATCTATTGGCTTGGATATCAAGGATGTTGGAGCTTAACAGTTCTTAGAATCTTCTTAACCAATGTTTTCTTCTTTTCCGCATTTATTATCCGATACGCATTGTTATTTTGCCTTTTTAACTTGTCCTTTTCTGGAGAGTACCACATCGGTCGATCAGTGTGGTACAGGACAAGACCGACAACTTATTACGAGTTTTGTGTTGTCTTTTCTACCGAACCGGTAAGTAATGATTGACGAAAGCAATCATCCTTTAAAGGTGAAATTCAAAGAAGATCACAAATATGTCAAGTAATGTATCACTAGAAACGGGTAAGCTAACAGATGGCCATCGGACAAGTTTTAGGTCAAATACATATCGGGTGATTTATACAAATACAAATGCAACCACCTCCATAGCAGCTGGGATATACGAGAGATTCGCCGGAAAAATAACGATGTTTTAATGACGTCACTATATGGACCAACACTGCCCAAGCAGACGACATTCCATAGAGAATAAACATAATTGCAAAGCTTTTATTTCTCAAATTATAATGAGTTTAGTGTATATAAATGTAATGGCATGTCAAACTATTTAAAAGGGGATATGACCCGATTCTGATAACTAAAATATTTTGCTTGTAAATACACAGGATAGGGGTTAATTAACAATCAAAGAAACCAGACTTTCAAAGTGAAAACCCCCGGAATGATATTAAGAACGGCATTTGTTCCCTCTAGAAACGTCGAACATACCCCGGTGTGTGCAGCTGAAATATACAATGGCGTCTTATTTTGTTTACAAGCGACAGATTCCTTTATTTTTGTATCGCTGCATTTGTCATCAAAATAAAACCATGCGCGGGGTTTAGAGTGAGGCAATAGATTATGGCACTGGTTTTTTTTAACTTATACCAAATGTGTCCACAAATGGGTCTAAAATGAAATTATGTTTACTCACTTCAAACTTGTATTTTTAGGATCAGGACTAATCATATTTTTGAGAAATGCAAATTCTGGACCTTAATCTATCTCCTTATTTATTCACCAGATATGAATACTTTGAGTTTTTACAATTTTATTGTGAACTATAGCATATCTAATAACTGTGATATAAAACTCATTTGCTATTAACTACACCTTTAAATATGTTGGGTCTTTAAGAATATGTTTCAGAGATTATTCATGCAAATTGTTGAGTTTCTATCTTGAAAAATACAGATTCTGTATCCCTTGAAAGTGAAAAATAGCCCTAAATTAGGGTTTTGACAATAACAAGTTTTTATTTCAATAGGTAAAATGCTTTTTTCTTAGGTCAAACTTATTTCATTATAACAACTGATGATATAAGGTAAATACATGCAAAAAAATTGGGAACCAGTGCATTGCCTAATAATTTTCATATGGCACACCACTGATGTTTCGGACGTTACACACTGTTAACATTATAACTTTATTTAAGTTAATTGCTTTTCTTTAGGTATTATTGACCTCAGTTACATTAATTGTTTGCAGAAAAATACTTCTGTAACATTTATGGAAACAAATTGTGCAGTTTTAATTAGTTTAGCACATACATGTATACCAAGTTTGTCTTCATCGACCACTCAATTTATGTAAGGTATATTAATCATTTCAAGAACGTGTACCGGTAGTTAAAAATGCTTATGTGATCTAACAGAGTGAAATATGAAGCTAATAGCAATTGTAGTCATCAAAACTCCTTAGAAAATTCACTTAGAAACATACTCTTTATTGCATGTTATGAACAACAGTGTGAAATGTATACTATGGTTTGTTTCGGATGTTACACGATGTTAACATTTCAATGAGATCATCAATTTCTACAAACTCTACAATATAGATGTTTAATCAGCTTGCTAATGTTCTTTGCCTTCAACTATATAGTGTGTCATTCAATAATATCACTAACACATACATGTATGTAAGCACTGAAACATTGACAAATCTTTAAAAAAAATAAAACTATAAAAAAGTACCCCCAGTCATGTAAGTACGGTAATAAGAAATAAGTGAATCCTAATGTATGTACATCTCGAGAATGAGACATATTTGATGTATTTTAAAATTGTGTATGTTTTAGGTTATAATACTACTGTAGTAACAATCATCCTTTACCACTATTTGTATTAGGAGGCTGTTTCAAACGACAATATGTTTTAATGCTCTTAAATAAGTATTTATTTATTTATTTATTTAATTGATGACCGATTGATGAACGGATGGATTGATTGGTTGGTCGGTTGGTTGGTTGATAGATCTTAACTCTTGCTGTGCCTATATTACAGGTGACAAACAATATACAGTGTAGGTTAAACATGTACCGTATTTGCCGGCGATAAGGCCGCAGCGCCGCACCCCCAACTTTGACATTTTGTAGAGGGAAGAAAAAAAAACGGACAGCCCATTTATATTTCACACTAGTGTAGGGTTGCGGTTCTAACAGATAATTCCTAGCACTCTTAACACAGAGGCAGCCCAGCAGACATGTTGTAGGATTGATAACTACTAGCTAACTGACCAGGTTTTAATGTGTAAAAGCATTACAGTATTTTATGTAGCATTCCATATACATTCCATGCAAAGTAGAATAAATCAATAAATATTCATATAGTCCCATACAAGTATAAATCAACATCACAAAGTATTCTTGAATATTCAAACATAAACAAAGGGTATATATTGAATATTCATAGTATATGTAAATTATACTATATAAGCTTGACTGCATCAGGTGAACATTAAAACCAATGAGAGAGAGAGAGATAGACAGATGAAAGGATGGTGGATGAAAAGGGTGAATGTGAATGAGGGATGACCTATTAATATGAAAGGGATGAATCATGGATATGAAGGGGAGTTTCAGAAGTTCAAAATTTTTCCCTACACTAGCTTATACATTTTGTATGTATACATAGATTTGAGGAAGATACTGCATGTATATGTTTAGGATCATTAAATAAGGTATTACTGGTATTAATGCCCTTTTCTTTTATACATGTATGTACTTTCTACACAGATTAGTTACGTGTACTGAGTGCCCTTTTTAAAAGGTATTTTCAAATGAAAATCCATATTTCCCATACATTTTTAGAAAAACTTTTTAATTTGCTTGATATTATCAACTTTATATACCTGTATCATACCCGTGTCATGTACATGTACACTGGGTATTGCTTAAGTGGGTGATTTTGAGCTTTTGTAACCTACCAAATAGTTTAGATTGACCATACAATCTTTGGTTATATGACATAATTTGGAACAACCCCTGTAAAAATGAAAACGTGATGATTTGCAAACACACAGCAAAGTAAATAGTAAGAGGAGAGGTTGAAAAATTGAAATGTGCTATTTTCACATCTATCTTTGCCCCTCATTTGAACCAGTTAAATTATGAAAATGTCTGTTAACAGTTTAATGTAACATCCGAAACGTGCTAACAGCAAAACAGAAAGTGCTGTTAAAATGGCTGAATAATTTTTATGAGTCACTTTTATTGAGATTTTTTCTGATAAATTATAATTAAGGATATACTAAAGCAGCCAGGAATGCCTCGCACCACAAAGTGTGGCTTCAATATTTATGTTTTAAAAGTCAATTTTGCAGAAAATTTAGATATTTTACGGAAAATTTGATTTTTTGCATCATATTTCTTCATATTTATATATTTAGATCTAAATGAAATTATCAAAATAGTGTTTTTAACAGGAGTGTGCATTGTGAAATCGTAACTTGCACATATGATCGAAAATTAGTTGAAATTTGCAAACTATGTGTTAACAATCAAATAGTGTAACGTCCGAAACACCCTTCTTGAGTTTACACAGAATTATTGGATTTGAAAGACCTGATTTGTGTTTTGACTTGTGTTAAGACTTATAATAACTTATTTCATAATGATTTATTCACTCCAGATACCCTCAAATATGGATTATCATCACATTTTTGATATTTTTTGTTTCGGATGTTACATTTGTTTCGGACGTTACAACTGTTAACGGAAAATTGGTTTTAACTATAAAATAGTATTGTAATGATGTATTGCAAATTTCTTTTTTTTTGGTGGGTAGCCGCCATGAAATGTTCAAAAAATGTTACGAAAGATAAGTCCTCCAGTTCATTTATTTTCTGCTACTTCAAATTGAAAGTTGTTTCGGACGTTACAAAATTGTTTACGGAATTAAATTTGAATATATTTATAATATAAGCGCTACTACAATTAAATCATATTTTCTTTTAATTTAATGACTTGGAGTAACTAATAAGCTTATTCAAACCATAAACAATCTCATTAAATGATTGTTCTAGTGGGTTAAATGAGGGCCTACATTGTTTACGGAAATTGTAACGTCCGAAACACCATTTTCAATTGCACTGTTCTATCAAAATACAGGAGTTAATTCAGATTACTGTTTACTTTCTTTAAGATCCACCCATGCTCATTAATCATCAATAGAAAAAAAACATATTGCTTGTGGGTATATATTTTTTTCGGCTCCAACAAAAAAGGTATGTCAATTTTGTTACAAAATTCCGTAAACAATTGGCTGTTCAGGGATACCTCATGCACATAAAGCAACGCTGAATTTTTTTCGTTAAGCTATGGGAGGTTAACCTAGGTGCATGCTACAAGAAAAAGTTGTAACTGATTTCTAATTCTTTATCTTCGTAAAGTTTCAGGCTGTCAAAGGGTCATTAAGCTATTTGGTCATAGTTAAAAAAAAACAGTGCCTTATACAATTAGCCTGACGGTAGTGAAGTAAGAGAAAGAACTCAAGAGAAGATGAAAACACAGGCACTGAAAATGTGTAAGATGTCATGGGACATCGTCTGCTTGTGCAAGTCATGTCCATACTGTGATCTCACACATCTTAGCAGCGTTCGGAGAGCTCTTCAGGTGCTATGCCGGGGCTGTATTTAAGCGTTTTGTAATTTATAATAATCATTACTTTGAATGTTTCCAAGCATTGAATTTTGATAACCTTGTCGAATCAAAGTTTCAACTTTGCAATAATGAAAATAAAGTTAGTTTTTAAAATCAATGAATATCTACTTTAAAGATGATTAACTCAACCACTATGCATATGACTATTGGGTGATGCTTGGATAAATGGTACTCTCATTCTTGTTCAAACAGAAATAGGGTACTTCCTTGGACATCAGGTATAAAATTGTCTAAATCTGGTTAGATTCAAGAATACCTCACGTTCGGCAATTTTTTTAAAACCTAGGATTTCAAAGATGTGAACCACTTGAATAGTTACATTATTTACATGTATTGCAAAAAACTGATTAAGAATACATTAATAAAGTTTAACAGAAATCTGAACTTGTATGATAAAATGACGATAATTGTTATCATCACTATCTTTCCTTCTTTAGCACAGAACATGGAACAGAAGTATGTTTCGAAATGTACCTATGGCATCGTAATCTGCCTGTCCATCGGTAAATATAGTTTTGTATGCATTATATAGAGAATTTTGTCATTCCTCTTCAGAAAGTGAAACCTACTTTATCGAGGAACAATTAACAGTAATCTATTTAAGGATGACCGTTACCATCTCAATAAGGATGGAACAAGGGTACTAGCAGGAAACCTTCGATGTGCAGTAGAAAGGAGTTATGCACGAAACAAACGATGAATGGTTCATATTGTCCTCAATATTCAAGAGAAATGGTAAAATTTCGTTCGAAACGATTCAAATAATGTATTGTAAGAATTGTATTGCAAAACTGGAAAGTGTATTTGTAAGAACATGTATTTTAAAGAGAACTGTTAAGATTTTGTTCCATACGAATGAGATAATTCATTGTATAAATTGTATTGCAAAACGTGAAAGGATCTTTGAGAAGACATATGTGCCACACGGTCCAATTATCGGAGGTGGTCTCTCCTGTCATAACCTGAAAAGAAATGCGAAGAAATACAATAACAAAATATGTCTGAACAAAAAAACATAGAAATATGTTATTGGAATGTAAATGGGATTTACAAAAGATGGGATGGGACAAAATCTTCCTCAAAACTTGACGAACAAGATTTCGTGAACGTTTTTAATCAATTTGACATCATCTGTTTGGCAGAAACGAAAATTGGACCGAAGGAAAATATGTCGTTACAAGGATATACCGAAAAGATCATTTGCAGAAAGAGGCATAAAAATGCGAAATCGGACTCTGGTGGCTTGGCCTTATATGTTAAACAGGCTATTAAACATCGCGTCACTATTATCAATAATACCTCTAGCGAATATTGCTGGATAAAACTACATAAAAATAAATCTGGTACATCAGATGATTTATATATTTGTTTCGCCTACATAAGCCCAGAAAATTCTACCTTTTCTTCAAACATAGATATAATCGATGCAATAATGAAAGACATCGCAAATTATAAAAATCAAGGAAAGTGCATGGTTATTGGTGATCTAAATGCACATACCAATACCATAGCTGATGCAAATGAGTTCGACTCAATGGACGACAGTAAAACACTACCTTTACCAAATTCATTGAGTTGTCCTGAGTCTATGACAAGGAGGAACCAAGACACCAGGCCCGTAAACAAAAGAGGAAAAGATGTAATCCAATTTTGTAAAGCTTGTGATCTAAGAATTGTCAATGGACGTAAATTGGGTGACCTGACTGGAAAGTTCACATGCTACGAGTCAAACGCCAAAATACCGAGCGTAATAGATTACGTTTTAGCTGAAATTGAAGCTATGGACGATATTCTTTTCTTTTATGTGAAAGACCTGAATATTTTCTCAGATCATTGCCCCATTGTTACAACCCTTAAATCGAGTATCTATACAAATACTAATTCATGTAGAGTTGAAAACCAGGTGTTACAACCACACCCGAAAGCCTACATATGGGAGCCCCATATAAGCGACGAAGCTTTTATAAAAGCTCTGGGAATACCCCTCGTATTAGATAAAATAAAGGAAATAAAAGAAATGGTTTATGAGCCAAATAGTCAAGGTATCGAAAGCGCAGTGAATGACTTTACAAACTGTATTTTAACAATTGCCGATAAAGCTAGAATAAGGCAAAAAATACACAGAGTAAGAAAGAAACGGAAGAAAAGAAGAAGAATACTAAGTGCCGAATGTTACGCCCTAGGGCGTCGTGTAAAGACGCTGTGCAAACAAGTGTGTAGAAACCCTTTTGATCGAGGCCTCAGACAACTGTATTACGCTAAGAAAAAAATGTTAAAACAGAAGTTGAGAGATATAGTACGCAAAGAGAGAAATCAGATCATAGACAAATTGGATAGTCTGTATAGTGAAAACCCTAAGGAATATTGGAATCTGATAAAGGATCTAGAAAATTTACACACTGAAAAGAAAAGACCTGGAAACAGTATACAACCAAACATGTGGTTTGACTATTTCAAGAACCTTATGAACAAGAATCCAAAACTGTCAAAAGAACAAAAAGAAATTAAAAACTTTACGGACGACGCAATACTGCAAAAAAACTTCTCATCTTTAGATTTTAGGATAACTCCAAATGAAGTTCTAGGATGTATTGAAAAATTGAAAAGAAATAAGGCCCCAGGAAATGATTCAATTTTAAACGAAATGCTAAAGGCAAGCCGATTTGTTTTGACACCGATTTTAGCAAAGATATTTAACTTAATCTTAATTAGTGGTTGTTTCCCTGAAAACTGGTCAGTGAGCCTTCTAAAACCGCTTTATAAAAGTGGGTCTGTATGTGACCCCTCAAACTATCGAGGAATATGCCTATCCAGCTGTCTTGGCAAATTATTTTGTTCGGTTTTAAACCGACGTTTAGTACAGTTCCTTGAAGACAATGAACTGTATAAACCCAATCAAATTGCGTTCAGAGCGGGCTACAGAACGTCTGACCACATGTTTGTTCTAAAAACAATAATAGATAAATATGTAAGAGGTCGGGCAAAGAATGATAAGAAAGGTTTATATATATGTTTTATAGATTTAAGGAAAGCCTTTGACAATGTTTGGAGGGATGGTCTTTGGTATAAAATGTTAAAACAAGGTATTGGTGGTAATTTTCTGAGAGTGCTACATGACATGTATTTAAAATGTAAAGTATCCATAAAACTAGACGAGGGCGTCACCTCGTGTTTCAATACGAATACCGGAGTAAAACAAGGGTGTGTCATTAGCCCAACATTATTCAATATGTTTTTAAATGATGTTGTAGATATTTTTGATACCTCAGTTAGTGAACCAGTAACGCTACATGACAAGGACTTGAACTGCATAATGTATGCAGACGATCTAGCAATTATTTCTAAATCCCCTCAAGGAATGCAATACTGTTTAGATAAATTCACTCAATATTGTAACTCTTGGATGTTGAATGTTAATGTCACCAAAACTAAAATAATGATATGTAATAAGTCAGGCAGGTTGAATGATAAGAGTGATTTTGAGATAAACGGGGAAAAACTTACCTCGGTAAAGGAAATGAAATATTTAGGCATTGTTTTTAGTAATAATGGATCGTTCAAAATGGCGACAAGGGACTTAGCGGATAAGGCCAGGAGAGCATTATTTAAACTTTATAAATCTTTCGGCAATTATACGCCCAGTATTAAAACCTTATTACACCTGTTTGATGCAACTGTTCAACCAATTTTGCTTTATGGATCCGAAATTTGGGGTGCTAGTGCAATAGACATGAAGAAAATACTTCAAATAGAAACAGGGAAAACAGGACTGTATTATAAAAACGATTTTGAGAAAGTACACATTCAGTGTTGTAAAAATATCTTAGGGGTAAACCGCAAATGCAGCAATTTAGCAGTTTCAGCTGAAATTGGAAGGCATCCTCTACTTATTCAAATTGCAATAAACATGCTCAAATATTGGATACGAATACGGAGTTTGGATGAAAATGGCCTTGTCTATAAATCTTTTGAAGAAAACAAAAAATTAGTAAATAACGAACAAAGCTGTTGGTTAATGTCAATTCGGGAGATCTTTAGTTCACTAAATATTTGTAATAATGGAAATGAGACCGTATTGGACCCTGAAAATATACAAATTTCTCATAAAGATTTTGTCGAGTTATGTAAACTTTGTTTGGAAAGGAGATTTGATGAACAATTAAAACTAGACTTATTTGATGATAGGGATACCCGTAAAGGAAATAAACTCAGAACCCTCAGACAATTTAAAAACTCAATAAAGCAAGAAAAGTATTTATCTCATATACCAAATATAAATTTAAGAAAAAATATCACCAAACTACGTCTAAGCGCGCACAACTTACCCATAGAAACAGGAAGGTATAAAAGACCAGAAAAAACTCCCCCGAATCTACGATTCTGTGAAGACTGTAATATGAATCTTGTAGGAGATGAATTCCATATAATTATGAAATGTGACAAGTATAAAGATTTACGAGTAGATTTTATAGAAACAATTAGTAATCTGGAAGAAAATGTTTGTAATTTGGATAGTCAAGAAAAAATCATATTTATAATGAGATTAGATAATGAAGTTGTAATAGATAGTTTTTCTTTGTTCACCAAAAACATAATTGCAATGAGGGGTAATTTTTAGATACTATATGTTATAACAAAGTAGTCGTGTACAATCTTATGCTTTTGTTTTAGTTCTCATTTACATATTTCGTATTGCATGACATTGTTTATTTAGAAAGGTGTTGTAAATGTTTTATATTATGTTTTATATATCGATTGTTGCATTACATTGTAAAGTGATTATAACTATGTCTATAAACAGAATATTGATGTACATCAATGATGTTTAATAAATACAATACAATACAATACATGTTAACAGGCATAATTACACATTTTAATGGCGAAATGGCATCAAATTAAATACATGAAGCTTGAACTTAATTTTCTCTTTCCTAGGCTTAGCTACTGTGCTTAGCTTTATACTTTGCCTTCGAGACCATATCGTATTCGTCAAAAAACAGAACACGTTAATTCATTCATTATATTGGTTATCCTTTCTTGCTAATTTCTCCTCTCCCATCCCCTCCCCTATTTCCTCCCCTTAACTTTCTGTACTACGCCTCTTCCACTTAATTATCATGTCTAACGTCACAAGTGTGTTACTGCAAATTGGGATGGGGTTGTAGAGATCCTCTTAAAAATGTCAGTTTCCTCTACCCTTCCCTCTCCACCTATCTCTTTAAAAGGGTTCCTTATAGTTGCTCTTTATTAGAAGATCAAGATATTGCCTTTTATTATGAGAATTTGTTGGTTGATTGTTGAATTGAATTGAATCAAATTGTAGTCACCACTTTCATAAAAACATGCAAAGTCAAAGAATACAATATAATATATTTTTTACAAACATAATTCTCAACAAATGGAAAATACACTAAGAGCAAATTAATTATTTTGAATGATCAGTTTCATTCCTGTTCCGGAATATGTATCTTCCTAAAAGTTAAATCTCTCAATATAAGGTGAACAAATCGATGCTTCGTGTCATGTGGGAGTTGGTCTCACCCATCATATCTTCGTTATGTTAGTACTAGTAGATAAAATGAAATACATGTAGGTAACAGAATCTCATGAGAAAAGTGATTGGAAGAGAATACACGAAAAATGACGTAGCGGAGAAATGGTACCGAATCTAAACGAATTAGATCATCGCAGGGGTAATATCTAGGATAGTCTTAAAGAGGGAAAAGAAACCTATGCAACCATGGTAACTACTCTCCTTGTATATCTTCCCCACAGCCCTACTCGTGTCATCGGATGCAAGCATGAATGAGACAAAGACTTGTTGTACGGACAGACCTGGCCTGAATTACACCTTACCAATGTTCTTTGAGTGTCAGAAGAAAGGACTTCCCAATGGCAGTATGGTGCAAACCATCCCAAAGCTTATTCCTAATTCATTCGAAGAAGGCGGTTGCCCCAGAAGGGAGAGTAAACTTGGTGTTCCTCCTGGACGTCGAGTCTGCAGATTCCCGGGTGATTGTTTTCCTCTCTGGTTTTCTCTAAAATCCTTTACAAAACCTTTCTACTTTTGTTTGGACTTTAAGAACAACAATGAATGTATATAGCAATACATATGTAACTTTATAACTATTTTCTTTCTTATTCAAGAAACTCGGGGAAATTCTAATTAAAGGGATGCTGTTTTTTATTTATCAAATTACATTTGCATTGAATATGTTCGCAGATTGCGACATGAATCCATGTGAAAACGGCTGGTGTGAGGAGACTATGACCGGATATAGATGTCGCTGCCCTATTGGATTCCAAGGAAAACAATGTCATGAACGTAAGAACAAAGGTACAAATTGCATTTCCTATCTTTAGGGTATAATGATGCTTTTACCAATAGAGACAAGTAGTTTACTTTTCGTCATCATTTTTTTGGGCAATCGCGCACTTAACGACAAAACTACGATTGCATTTTAGAATGAAATGAGCTTTGGATTATAGATTTGGAACTTCAAAAATGTAAATTGACCGATCTCGTAATGCTAGACTTGAATCCAGGAAAATACCAACCATTACCGGTCTTGTACTCTATCTGGTAACTGAACTGACCGCGGGTGGTCGTCGGTATGACGGAGGCTGCAAGGTGAAATGTTTAGAAATGTATATCGATAGTTTTCTCTCCAACTTTCCTGTTTATTTCATTCATTTCACCAATGTTGTCTATCAATCTTTAAACCAGTTGACACAAATCAGCCTGCAACGACCAAGGGAATAGTTGTTACCTGTGTGGAGGATATCACAGTAACCGTTGAGCTTGGCACTCCGAATAAGTCGGTAGAGTTCACCCCACCATCGGCTGTCAATAGAGAAGGAACTGTCGTCCTGGTCTCTCAGAACTATAAATCGGGTGATGATTTCCCAGTCGGGTCAACTTACGTTGAGTACATCTTTGCTGATGAGAGCGGAAACCTAGCACCTTTGTGTACCTTCAAAGTCAACGTCAATACTGGTATCAGAGCATGTTTTGCAATTCGACATTTTCACCTACTTTATCCATGATAAATTATCATAAATTATTAAATCAAGATGCTTGGTCTTAATATGCACGCTCTTTTTACACTTTAACTTGAGAAAGATGGAGAGATGTTCGGGTCGATATAAGCAAAATAACAATGAAATTGATGATTCATCAATTCAATCGCTAGATAGAAAGTTTAAATGAAATACTCATTCACTTTTGAGTCAGTTTGTCTGAGCCCATGATGTTTTGACTTGATATCAGACCATAGGACACACAACTACATTCTTATTATTATGTCTTGATATCACAGTCGATACCACTCCTCCAGTGGTACAATTCTGCCATTCTAACCAGATATTCTCGGTTCTCAAAACAACCACGCCAATCACTTGGACACCACCAACAGCCAGTGATGCGTCTGGAATTGCATTCATCGTCGCAAACTATGAACCTGGAGTTAATGTCTCCGTGAATAGCCCCATTAGCGTCATCTATACTGTGACCGACAACAGTGGCCTTGTAAACACAAATTGTTCTTTCGATATCACCCTCGTATCTGTAGGTATGTCATGTATGATTTTTGGTTGATATTACCTAAAAGATAACTGTGCATAGCTTACAAGTCCATACTCCCTGAATCCTATGCTCATAGAATTTGAGTAAAAACGTAGTTGATGCTACTTTAATAGCCATCTGTCACTGTTTCACTCAGTGCGATGATGAGTCGAGGCGACGCCTTCGTAGAAAGAATATTTTAACATGTACGATAGCAACTACTTTCGAAATATCAACCTAAAGCGTGTCCAATTGCCTTGTGCGACACCTAGTGAAATTGCAAACATGACAATGATATATTACGTAAACGAAACATGACTAATATACAAGGGATGTACAAAATGATATTGAAATTGCGATAATATTTTGTGGTGTCATGTCATTAAATCAAAGCCTTTGATACCTATGAACGCGTACGCCGCCTAAATGATTAGAGTTTTCTCCTCAACTAGTTAACTTGATTTTGTATTTGACATTGTCGCAGGCTAAATAAAAGACCTAAACATACAGTAGGCTTGCGGGTTCACCATGTGAGAGAGAGGTAGGATTGAGGAGTCCTGACACATGTTGCACCCGCAAGCCTACTGTATATCTGTATCACCATGCAAACTGATACTTACAAGCAGCATCAAGACCTAAACAGTTTTTATATTCTTGTCAAGCTCTATCCTCAAAGACATCTCTTTCGTGAAATCAATTCCATATAGGGGAAAGTGGGGCATAATGGAACACTTAATTTCAAACTTGCAATATGACGTCATCAACGACACAAAAACAGTAAAAATAACAGTTTCAGATAGATGTTGTATGCACTTTATTATGTCAACGAAAAATCGACAAAAACCACGGTAAAATTGCAGAGAAACTCGAAACGAATTTTACAAATGAAAAATCCCTGAGGCATAATGGCACTCCCCCTGGGGCAAAATGGATCTACGGATCCATATTGCCCCATCAGAACTCTAACGTTCTATATTGAGTAATGTACCTAATCAGTAACTTTAAGCATACTTGGTGGGCAGAGCTGCAAAATGAAAGCCTATAGTAGTTTCAAACATTTATGGGGCAAAACTGGAAAGGTAATCGTAATAAAGCCTGGTTTAAAAGTAGAAAATGTAGACTTGTAAAATGTGCACTACACTCTAAATTTTCTTAGACTGTAATCTGGGTCACATTTTCGTTCTGATACAACCACTAGTCACGTAAACCAACTGCTAGGCACATACTTTGAATTCAGCTAACTTATACATCTAAAACTGGCTGGGAAACTAGAACAACTATCGATTGTTTTATGAACCAACTGTACTTTCAGAATGGAACATGAAACATTGGTAAACAGGCCCCTATAAAAAGGGCGAAAACAAGATATGTTATTTTCAATTGGGGCAAAACGGAACCCTGTTCCATTTTGCCCCGTACCTATATGGTCCATTTTGCCCCAATGACATATTTTTTAATAACAGTTTGCGTAGAAAATCCTTGAAGCATAGTTAGCATGCAAACAGACGAGTCTAACGTTGATATCTTTATGATTAATATATACAACTATTTGATTAGAATCGATACCAAAATTACCAAATTTCAGCCATAAATTATGAACATCCCCGTACCTTAGATCATGAGGCTGTATTTTTTTGGATGTGACCTTACTCCGATGTGCCTCGATGTAACCGGAAGAAAATTCAGTGCTGAAGTTAGTTTGGCATCTTCTCTTCTTCAAAGAATTTGCACAGAGGGCGACTTTTTTAACATATGCTAATTTCAAAGTTCCATTTTGCCCCCCGGGTCCGTTATGCCCCACTTTCCCCTAAATACCATTTGACCTCGATTACCAAAATGCTTTCAATGTTCATTGGTTCTTCAGAGACGGAATGGCAATGCACGTCCTCGAAATGCTACCGCGTTGTTGCAAGGTGGCTAAATTGGCAGGACGCTCACGACTTCTGCCCGACCCTTGGACCGATAACCACGGCTGCAGGAGACAGGACACCATTCCTCATATTTGCAGGTACCGAGGAAGCGTCCCAGCTCGATTTAATACTCGTGAAAATGTATCATTTATCATTTTTTCTATGGATCAACTGTAATGACATGGAAACCGAAGGGCTGTTCATGTGCGACGTGGATGGCAACGGAGCTGTGCAGATCAATTCAACTGGTAAGTATAATCTCGATAATTCAGCACAGTATTGCTAAACGTAATTACGCCTATCGAATGTATTTCAAATAACACTGGTTGCAATTACTGTGAAACAATCAATTAATTAGCTACATCGTAACATATTTTTTTTTGCTGATGCAAGGTACACGTCGGTCTTAGGATTCCCACCACTGTACTTGATAAAGTGTTGAGTGCTATTTTGAACTTCAATTTCTATATTTGTTTTTTTATTGGAGATCGATAAATGAAACGGAGGGGAGCCTTATTCTAAAGATCTTACACATCTGCTCTAAAAAAACAACTATGAGAAACACCCATTCAAAGCACAACTGGAAACGTATCTGTTTATCTAAAGTTGACTGTCTTTACCTATGAATTAACTGCACATATATATTTTGTAATGTAACTTGCATTACATTGCATTGCATATCCACGTTGTTGTACCTTGATCAAGTTTTCCGATTAACTGTGCTTTATAAATTCATGTATAGTATTACATGTATGCATGGGAGGAGAACGCATAATACTACACTGTTAGAACAAGTATTACAATTTTTAATCAAGTTGGTTAAAATTTTAATCAACCACGGATTACCAGGTGAATCACACAATCGTTGGTTAAACTTTAACCAACAGCCTGTTGATTAAAATTTAACCTGTGGTTGATTAAAAATTTTAATCAATTATTGGTTAAAAAAATTTGCTCAATGTTGGTTAAAATGGTGTTGATTAAACTTTAACCATTTGTTGATTAAAACTTTAATCTTTTGTTGGTTATTTATGCTTTGTTCGGGGCTGATTCACATGTTGTTGGTTAAATTTAAATGGGTTGTTGGTTAAAATTGTAACCATTGTAGGTTAATTCTTTTTTGATTCACACGATGTTGGTTAAACTTTAGTGGGTTGTTGGTTACAGTTATAACCACTGTTGGTTAAACTTACGGGGGGTTGGAGGTCTTATCCTCGTGTTTGCAGGTAAGAAATTGTTTAATATGATTATCATTAATGCTAAGATTGGAAGGAAGAAGTGAAATAAGGTTCTTGCTCAAATTAAAGACGCTTTGTGTCCCGGTCCGTAGGTTGTAGCTCAGCCAGTAAGTGTAACGCTAAACGGATGACCTTCCCAAATTGCATGCATGAAGACGTTTTACTTCATGATGACATCTTATTTTATATTTAATTGTTTTAAACAATTAGATACAATTAGATTTTAAAAATAAGATTATTATTCATGCATGCAATTCGGGTAGGTGATCCGTAATAGGCCTACACTTCTCCTTCTTTAATTGGGTCCGCCTCCTTCACGGTTGAAGATTCCTGCAGACTGGTGAGTATGTGTGTGCTTACGTTAGCCAGGTGCACGGTGCAAGTAAAATGTTACTTATTGGTTGAGCTACATACAGCCTAGGGGACACAAATCGTGTTTGATTTGAGCAAGAACCTTATTTCACTTCTTCCTTACAATCTTAGAATTGATGATGATAATATTAAAATAATTTCTTACCTGAAAACACGGAGATAAGACCGCCCAAACCCCCATTTCTCAGGTCCTCGCGACAACCTCCATTGTTACTTTTGTCGCACGCGTAAACTGCATGTACTTTGCATGTACTTTATTGTATGTCGAGCGATCGCGAGCTACGCGCTTCGATATCGTTCCGTTGGGTCACGTGACCAGTACTTTAATCAACATTGATTAAACTTTAACCGGACTCTGAGGGGGCTATCATTACTGTCGGAATTTTGTTTTTAATCCATGCTGGGTTACAATTTTTGCCAACGACTTAGACTTAACCAACATAGGTTAAAAGGAATAATTTTGATCAACACTGTTTTTAACCAACGCAAGATTAAAAGTAAATTTTAATCAACACTACATTTTTAACCATGGTTGAGCGTTTTTTAATCAACAATTTTTTAACCCGCAGTTTTTTAATACTTGTTTTAACAGTGTAATCAATTCTTTCCTTTCAGATTGGGCAAGCGGTCAGCCAAGCGGCTACGAAAATGAAAACTGTGTAGCATTTACTGGAAAATACAAATGGGGTGATGTTCCCTGTAATAATCTTCGAAGCTTCATCTGTCAGATCGTCTTATAAAAGACCGTGGGTATTTTCAAGTCGCGAGGAATATTCAGGCAAATATTGCACTGATTGAACCAGACTGGAATAAAGAGTACAATAGATGGGGAAGGGCGTGTAAAGTATATACAAACATCAAATTTGTATTTAAGATTTTGTTTTATCTTTATTTTTATTCCTTTCTTTCTCTCTCGAATGTTTCGGCATCATTATCATTATCATTTGTTCTTGCATTTAAAGATAAGTTGAGTTCTGATTATGCGAATGCATCGTGAAAGAAACAGTGTGGAATCGATCAGAAAAGTTGATCATGTATAACATACACTGTTAAAACAAGTATTAAAAAACTGCGGGTTAAAAAATTGTTGATTAAAAAACGCTCAACGTTGGTTAAAAATGTAGTGTTGATTAAAATTTACTTTTAATCTTGCGTTGGTTAAAAACAGTGTTGATCAAAATTATTCCTTTTAACCTATGTTGGTTAAGTCTAAGTCGTTGGCAAAAATTGTAACCCAGCATGGATTAAAAACAAAATTCCGACAGTAATGAAAGCCCCCTTCCGGTTAAAGTTTAATCAATGTTGATTAAAGTACTGGTCACGTGACCCAACGGAACGATATCGAAGCGCGTAGCTAGCGATCGCTCGACATACAAATAAATTAAGTACATGCAAAGTACATGCAGTTTACGCGTGCGACAAAATTAACAATGGAGGTTGTCGCGAGGACCTGAGAAATGGGGGTTTGGACGGTCTTATCTCCGTGTTTTCAGGTAAGAAATTATTTTAATATTATCATCATCAATTCTAAGATTGTAAGGAAGAAGTGAAATAAGGTTCTTGCTCAAATCAAAAACGATTTGTGTCCCCTAGGCTGTACGTAGCTCAACCAATAAGCCGGGCCAATAAGTAACATTTTGATTACACCGTGCACCTGGCTAACGTAAGCGCACACGTACACACACATTCATCAGTCTGCAAGAATCTTCAACCGTGAAGGAGGCAGACCCAATTAAAGAAGGAGAAGTGTAGGCCTATTACGGATCACCTACCCAAATTGCATGCATGAATAATAATCTTATTTTTTAAATCTAATTGTATCTAATTGTTAAAAACAATTAAATATAAAATAAGATGTCATCATAAAGTGAAACGTCTTCATGCATGCAATTTGGGTAGGTCATCCGTTACACTTACTGGCTGAGCTACAACATACGGGCCGGGACACAAAGCGTTTTTAATTTGAGCAAGAACCTTATTTCACTTCTTCCTTCCAATCTTAGCATTGATGATAATCATATTAAACCATTTCTTACCTGCAATCACGGGGATAAGACCTCCAAACCCCGTAAGTTTAACCAACAGTGGTTATAACTGTAACCAACAACCCACTAAAGTTTAACCAACATCGTGTGAATCAAAAAATAATTAACCTACAATGGTTACAATTTTAACCAACGGCCCATGTAAGTTTAACCAACAACATGTGAATCAGCCCCGAACAAAGCATAAATAACCAACAAAAGATTAAAATTTTAATCAACAAATGGTTAAAGTTTAATCAACACCATTTTAACCAACATTGAGCAAATTTTTTTAACCAATAATTGATTAAAATTTCTAATCAACCACAGGTTAAATTTTAATCAACAGGCTGTTGGTTAAAGTTTAACCAACGATTGTGTGATTCACCTGGTAATCCGTGGTTGATTAAAATTTTAACCAACTTGATTAAAAATTGTAATACTTGTTCTAACAGTGTATAAGTATTGGGGGTGAACGTACTGCAAGGTTCTGGATTCATCAAAATGATAACAAATTTGGCCCAGTCTTGGTAAAGTAACAAGCAATGTACACAGAACGATGTTTATGCGACTACATAAACATATGGTGTGAAAATCGGGCCTTTTTTAAGCTGTCATTTGTCATATTTAGAATATTAAGGCATTTGAGGAGCCATGCTTTTCAGGGAATTTTGTTCTCTGATGTTCTTCCGTATAATAACAATGATAACGCTCATTTTGTTTACCTCTCCCGAGAACTCAAACATATCTTTAAGCGTTTTATAGTCTAAATTTACATTCGAAGCTATTATGCTTCACTCTCATTTTCAAATTATATATTCATCTATTGTGTTAAAGACAATATCCACCTCATGCATGTAATATGTAAAATATAATCCTTTTTAATTGTCATTAATACATTTTGTTTACATTAAAGAAGTTACAATTCATCACTTATTCAATAGGCACTATAATTATAAGTAAAATGCTCAAAAGTAAAGCGTGTCAAAATGTAAATGGAAAATATTTATAAATTGATTGATGCATAATATCTTGTAATTTCTCTAAATAAAAAAAAATAAAAAAAAATACGGCAGACCAAAAAGCTGCCGTATTTTTTTTTTTTTTTTTTGTTTTTCCTTCCTCGTATATTGAATTATGTGTACACACTCAAAAGTGAGAATTTTGTTTTCTTCCTGTAATCGTAAGATTTTCATGGATTATTATCAAACCAAACAAATTTGTAATTTAGCTCGTAATAAAGCTTTATTGTGATGTAATATAAGTTCAAGCTCGATTATATATTGCATGGAAACAGTTAGATAGTTTTCGATCGATTTTACACATACAAAGTTGTGATTGGTCCACACAGGTCGTCACGTTATATTGATTGCGAATATCATAATTGGCATATTTCACTCCCGGTCATTTTAGATGTTATATTGACCACTTGGTCAAATGAGTATATTTTTTCGCCATATCGTATCCATGCAGGCAACCCTGTGTGCACTATAGCACGTACCCACTTACCGTGATCCATGCACTTCATGATTACACCATGGTTTAAGCTATGGTCACATCACCTAAAAGTAGCCTGCTCGGCGAGTTTTGAGCCAATTTCGCCCAGGCACCGAGCGGCGGCCGGCGGCCGGCCGCCCGGACACCGCTTGTTTTTAATTCATCGCTCGGTCACTATAGAGTTTTGGCGCGGAGTTAAAATTCGGGCGGCGCCTGCTCACTTTCACTCGACGCCCAAAGTAGGCTCGGTGCCCGGGCGGTCGCCGTCCGGGCACCGACCTAATCGAGCGTTCGCCGTCGAACGTCCTTTGTGAATTCGGGCCATATGTCTTGAGTTATAATGGGTTTCCAAGGTAATGCACCTTGTTTACTTTCTTGTAAATTATTAGAGCAATAATTTGTAATAGCTATACGCTATTTAAAGGATCAATATTCTTAATACTTCTCATGATCTCTTGATAAAGACGTATACAAATTCGTGAACTAATAAAAACTGTATGATTTTAAGCATGACACTTCCCTTCTTCATCATTGTTTGCGTCATTGTATATGCTAACACGTGGACTTAATATCGGATATTTGTACCCATACACACGCACGCACACATGACATATATAATTATGTATTTATGAATTTATACATTTGCAAAGATATATAGGCCTATAAATACATAATTATATATATATATATTAGAAAATGTATCAATTCACAACCGTACGCTAGATGGAATACACAAGAAGCATGGATTCAACTTTACAAGCGCTTTCAATTCATTCTCATCAGGTGAAGTGAGTGTTTCATGGTTTTGTATTGCTATATGGTTACACAGTTGTAGTCCAATAAGGACAAGGATTATAAAGTTTTCCTGTCGATTAACAGTTGATTTTACGACTTTGATTGTCCTGTGTTTTCCTCTTTTCTTCTTAGAATCAATTGCCTGTATGCACTAGACTGACCAGGAGGGATTAGACCTCCCTGCATGGTCACTGACATGTGGTTCAAATCAGCTCTCAATTAACATTATAGGCGCATTGTTTGCTATTATATAGGGTGCAAGTAGCCACAAGTAGTAGTCCCGCTTGCGTTGTTTGAAATTAAAGGGAGTAGGTAGTCCGTATTGTTTGAGATGATTATGTACAACTTAACATAACATAAATAAAGTTAAAGAGAGAGATTTCTTACTGTGTCGTGAGCACGCGGGAATGTCAAACAGAGATGACTCGCTTAGACACAGTATTTTGATATAATTATAATTATAAGAAACGGAAAATGTTTATTATACTAATTGAAGTTGGGAAAGAGAAAAAAGGAATGTGGGTGAAAGGTAGAGTGAGAAATTAATTAGGGGATAAAGAAAGAGAAAGGTGGACGTAGCGAAAGAGAGAGAGAGAGAGAGATAGAGAGATGGGTGGTTGCAGAAGGTATAATAATATGACCCAGTGATTCTATACATATTTTCTATCTACGTTTACAATGGTAAAGAATATAATTAAACAAAAACACATATACAATATTTTTTCTCATAAAACATGAGAAGCATAATCACATATAATATGATTGAAATCTATTATAATAATCCCTGTATTGTGCTCTTAAAATTACAAAATTAAGGTTTAGATGTGATATGATTGAGAAGACAGAAATGATAGAAACTGTACATTTCAAGCAGGAAAATGGGTAATGGTTGATATTAGCATTACAAGATTTTGAATATTTAAATAAGTGATAAATATAAGATTTCGCATAATGATCACAATTAGCATAACCAGATATGTTTAAGTTCAAGTAGTTCATATTATTCATATATTTTACGACAGATTCAAAGAAGGCATGAATTTCGAAACAAACTATTTCTGTTTGAGACCGCTGTTTAGTTTGTTGTCTTCTTTCATTTTATAAAAAGGTAAACATGTAGTAGTTTGATTCTTGCGAGCAAGCCAATGGTTCGATATCATTGCTAACTTGGTGTTCTTGAGCCCCCTGGAATGTTTGCCTCCTCCCTATTTTAAAAGCCTCGTTCTGTTTTTTTTTAAGACAATGTGATTAGATTCTTTTACGCAAGAGCAATCTTTACATCTTTTGTCCTTTCATTTCTTTACACCACTTCCCGCATTTGATTGTGGTTAAGTGCCGCCGCCCTTGACCCTTGTTAGCAATTGTTTCAAGTTTGGGCTTTTTGCGTTTAATAATGATCAGTTTTGTCCCTTCACAAACCCAATTTAAGTTTTCGGCCTTTATTATTATCAGTTTGCTCATTGACTTGTTAGAGGTTTAAAGTGCGTTCACGCCCTGCGCTCTGCGCGCACTCAATTATTACGTCATAGATCACGCGCACATAGTTGCTATGTGTAGTAATTTTGTTTAGCGGCGATTCATAATGATCTTAGATCTTCACAAAAATATCACTATCGTGAGATTTCTCTGTTGATTGAATTTGTAGATATATCTCTTAAAATGGGATGTCTTCAAGTTAAACCTTGTAAAAATCCATTGGAGGATGGCAGCACATCTTCCAGAGGACGTGGTGTTGAGAAGAAGGGCCAGTACTATCGTAAAAAGGTAACTCAAAATCATGACAATGAGCTTGATCGTTGAGAATTTGGTATTTCCAGACGGGTATATACGCAGTGAATGTAGAAGGAAGAAAATTAGCCACCCCCTTCCACCCTATTCGCGCTGAATGCATCCCGGCCAACTTAAGAAGTTGGCGGTTTTAAACCATATACACCTTATGGTATTTACAATTCTGGGTGTGTCGTTTCCTCAGAACAGCTTTGGTAATTCATCTTTTCTTTTTGAACCTAGACAAATAAAGTTTGGTCTTTTGTGTTAATTTTCTACTATAATCCTCCATAATTATGAGTGAAAATATATATATGTACTTTTTGAAAAATATGATGGCCTTTGATTATGTTCCTGGTATGTTAATACGACCGAGCATTAACCTCAGTACAAACAATCACACTCTTAAGACAGACTTGAGAAAATTGAAAATGAAATGCTGATTATTGAAGCTCAAGAACTCAAAATGTAATATTTATATTACAATCAGGGATTATAAACCTTTCATAAATGTTACAAAGGGGAAAACTATGCCGTCTCCTCCTTGTGAGCTCTTCATTTTGTGAACGTCATTGATCATCTTAGATCCATATGAATTAACATTTTCTCCTCCTCAGTTCTTCTTCTTTTGCTTCTTCTTCTTCTATAATACTTCTTTTTAGCTCTCCATTAGCTCTCCCCCATTCCCCCTTTCCCTTCTCAAGCTTACATTCTAATATTCCAAGATAAAATGCTAAACATATTTGAACTGATATATATTTATATTCATCACTAGAATTAATAGGTAATGAATGCTTCCAGGCGGCATAATTAATGAGCCCTTTATTCCTGATCCTCACCATTCTCATCAGGCTCACCATTATAATGATGATGATAAATAATAAGAATTATAATAATAAAAATTAAGGTGATGATGATACAAATACGAATAATAGAAATAGCAATAATACAGTTGATGAAAGCATCGTGAAAATACGAGCATCAAATACATTAAAGATTACGGCTCTCAATTAGTCAAATTCAAATATTTTTCTGCGAGATTGGAGCATCGATAGAATGAAATTGGAGTGGAATAGTGTGTTGTATCGTATTTATTAAAACTACCATCTGATCGCATCTGACATTGTCTGTTTTACCAGTGGGTGGGGGCAGGGGGACCACACCCTCCCAGTTATGGTTATTATCCAGAATCAGATGGAAGAAACGATTCATACTACATGAAGAAGGTACGTGCTTCTACTTCTATCGAGACCATGTAACACCCCTGTCAATTATATTTTCACTAAAGTCATGATATTAAACTTTAGTTTTTTTTTGTCTCTCATGTTCACATGTTTAATGCTACCTCTTTTCCCGCTTCTATAGTCACGTTTCGATATAGTGATTCTAAAGTGGATTTAGATCCGTAAATCCATTATTACATAATTGAAATGATACAACGTAATAAGATTTACAACGATCAAACATGAAGAAATTCAGAATGACAAATAATTTATGTAGAATTACATCGACCAAAAATAATAAACTGAGAACTGAGGTGAATGTTATAAATGCAGTGCTTGAAAGACGCGTGCCCCCAAATAATTGTATAACGATAGTGAGACAAATTATATAAAAGTGATAAATACACTTTCGTACAACCTTGGTTTCCCCCCAAATACTTTCCTCCTTATAGTGGGCAAAAGCAGATGGCACCAGACTGACGCGACCACGCCCAGCTGGGTTTCCACTGACCTGGGGTATGGACACCACATCACAGGTACATGTACATGTACCTACCAAAACCCCTGTAGGTCCAAAGACCTTGGACAATGCACCCCTTGATGCTGCATCTTCACCGACGATCTCGACCATTCCTACCAGTGTCGTAGATGCCGGTGAACGTGGAGACACTGCCAGGAGTTCCGAGGATGGAGAGAGGGTAGTCTCCAGTCCGGATACATCTCTAGGTGCAAAGAGGGTAAATCAACATAGATAAGATTTTCACGGTAACTCCATGTGGGTCCTCAAAAGGACTGCTGTTGCTTCTTTCGTCGAAGAGAATAAGATCTGCAAAGAACTGAACTTCATTATTTCAATGAATAGATGAGCTAAGTTCATGATCATGATGATAGATTTTTTTCCGGAATATTTCCGAAAAGAACTCTGTGGTTGTATTCCAAAGAAAGAAGTCTTGGAAGACAAGCAGTTCTGGAAAGAACTGAAGTAACTTTAGTTCAAAATTCTTTCGGTATATTTTTGAAAATAATACTTTGGTTATATTGCAAAGGAAGAAGATGTCTTCTTCCTTTGCAATATAACCAAAGTATTAGAGGAAAAACTGAAGTTAAACAGTTTGATGTTGTAATGTTCTCAGATTTCGATAAATAGTGGACAGCGTCTAACTTATTGAAATTGTCTTACTATACATGTAGGTGGATTTTTCAAAAGTCTTTGTGATCTTGATTTTCGTATATAATTATCAGGAAGCTGCACGACTGGTTCTACGACGCCTTTACGACCTGAACACGGCTTTTATCATGGCGATCGACCAGCACATGATGAGCCAGCAGCAGCCAGAGGAGGAGGAAGAGGACAGGGTAGAGGAAGAGGAGATGGAGGAAGGGGAAGAGGAGGCAGTTAGCCATGAAGAAGAGGAAGGAGATTTCTCGGTGAAGAGAGGCAAAATACCTCTTTCTAAGGTATCAATTCTCATTGGAATTTCCTCAAAGTTGAAATTCTTTACATCTAATGGATATTCTTCTCGTGATAGTATGGGCTAGAGAAATCAGATATTATGTTTCAATCATAGATTTTGTATCATACAAGTAACAAGTTGCAAGTCGGTCATTAAAAAGGTTGTTGAATTAATTACAATCTAGGTGTGCGATTAACTAATTGGTTATAGGCAAATCATTCACAAACAAATTGGATCTTTATAACGAAAAACCCCTGGCTCAATCAACTAATGAAGAATTATTTACGGGTAAGCTTTGGTTAAAAAAATGTTAACGGAAGTATCAAAAGATTGACCTGTACAATCAGACCTGTCTGTTGAGGCCACACAATAGAAACATGAAACGTGACTACTGTAGTCAGGGGGCCTTACTATAGAAAAGAAACAGGTTCTACAATACGCATTTCTTTCTCGAGAAAGACCAAATGATTGTCCAATATAATAGACAAGTGGCCTTTGTAGAGAGGTGGCCACTAACACAGATTTGACTGTAGTATCATTCCATTCATTCATAGCCACGTGGAAGGAGGGCGAGAGGAAGAAGGAATAGGAAGAGAGGGAAGAAGGGAGTCAGAACAGCGAAAGAGTCTGCCTCCATCGCTACGACTACCGATGACCAGATCGAATCATGGCTCACGGACATCATGACGGACGTCGCCGAGGAAATCGAAGCCGATCTTTTAGTCGCCTACATGCTGGCTGATCTTGATGCCTGCCGACAGCGAGACGAAAACAAAGGTTGGTTTGCTGCTGAAGCAGAAAATCTTGGGGATTTGTTTAAAGGAAATAATAACATGGGGGGATTCGTGTAACAGGCATAAATGCCTATATAGCATAAGAATGACGTTTATACACTGCATACTTGTTAAATAAATTCAAAAATACAGACATTCTGGAACCATTCATATCTTTTTATCAGTATCCGGCGAGCCACAAAATCAAAACTTCCAAGGGTTGGAAAAAGAAGGAACAGGATCCGGGAGAGGCAGATGAAGTGCCTCAGGAGCGCGTTGATAATCTAAGCCAAAACGCACAGTGATCTTCCTTCAAAGTACTGAGCATGGCAAGACAAGGATGGGCTGAAGGGAGTAGCAAGAACCCCAGGAAGAACCAATGCAGGTCATTGTGTGAAAAGGAAACGCATTTTCAAAGCACTAGGTAAATATTTTGGTGTTGGATATTTCATACTTTTACACATAAAATATTGGACATTTTTGAGGTAAGGTTAACATAAGAATGACGATTTATATACACTACAAGCTCATTCAAAACGACGACGACGACAACAACAGCAACATCAACTTTCGACAACATATGATTTTATTCATATCTCTTCATCAGAATCCAGGACCCACTTCCAAAATTCCAAGAATAAGAGAAAGGAGGAACAGAAGAGGTAGATGAAGTGCGCCAGAATGGCGTTGATGATCACCGCAACGACGCACAGTGGTCTTCCGTCAAAGTACTGTCCATGGCAAGGCAAGGATGGGCTGAAGGGAGTAGCAAGAACTCCAGGACCAACCAATACAAGGTCATTGTATGAAAAGGAAACGCATTTTCAGAGCACTAGGTAAATATGTTTTCGTTAAATATTTCATACTTTTACACATAAATATTAGAAATTAGTGAGGAAAGCTTAACATAAGAATGACGAGTTATATAGACTACATGCTCATTCAAAACGAAAACGACAACAACAGCAACATCAACAACATATACTTTCATTCATATCTCTTCATCAGAATCCTAGAGCCACAAAATCAAAACTTCCAAGAATAAGAGAAAGAAGAAACAGGAGAGGCAGATGAAATGCGCCAGAACTGCGTTGATGATCACCGCAAAGACGCACAGTGGTCTTCCGTCAAAGTACTGACCATAGCAAGGCAAGTTGGGCTGAATGGAAAAGCAAGAACCCCAGGAAGAACCAATGCAAAATCTTTTCTAAAGGAAACGCATTTTCAGAGCACTAGGTAAATATTATGCAGTTGGATATTTCATACTTTAGCACATAAAATATTTGAAATTATTGAGGAAGGTTAACATAAGAATGACGAGTTATATTCACTACATGCTCATTCAAAATGACGACGACAACGACAACAACAGTATCAACAACAATATATAATTTCATTCATATCTCTTCATCAGAATCCGGCGAGCCACTTCCAAACTTCCAAGAATGAGAGAAATAAGGAACAGTAGAGGCAGATGAAGTGCGCCAGAACTGCGTTGACAATCACCACAAAGACGCACAGTGGTCTTCCGTCAAAGTATTAACCATGGCAAGGCAAGGATGGGTCGAAGGGAGTAGCAAGAACCCTAGGAAGAACAAATGCAAAAACTTTTCAAAAGGAAACGCATTTTCAGAGCACTATAGGTAAATATTTTTGCGTTAAATATTTCATACTTTTACACATGAAATATTTGAAATTATTGAGGAAAGGTGAACATAAGAATGACGAGTTATATTCACTACATGCTCATTCAAAACGAAGACGACGCGACGACAACAACAGCAGCAACATCAATAACATATAATTTCATTCATTATTCTTCATCAGAATCCGGGAGTCACAAAATCAAAACTTCCAAGAATAAGAGAAAGAAGAAACAGGAGAGACAGATGAAGTGCGCCAGAACTGTGTTGATAATCACGCACAGTGGTCTTCCGTCAAAGTATTGACCATGGCAAGGCAAGTTGGGCTGAATGGAAAAGCAAGAACCCCAGGAAGAACCAATGCAAAATCTTTTCAAAAGGAAACGCATTTTCAGAGCACTAGGTAAATATTTTGGTGTTGGATATTTCATACTCTTACACCTAAACATTTGAAATTATTGAGGAAAGGTTAACATAAGAATGATGAGTTATATAGACTACATGCTCATTCAAAACGAAGACGACAACAACAGCAACATCAACAACATATAGTTTCATTCATATCTCTTCATCAGAATCCGGGAGCCACTTCCAAAACTCCCAAGAATAAGAGAAAGAAGGAACAGGAGAGGCAGATGAAGTGCGCCAGAACTGCGTTGACAATCACCGCAAAGACGCACAGTTGTCTTCAAGTTTCGTCAAAGTACTGACCATGACAAGGCAAGGATGGGCTGAAGGCAGTAGCAAGAACCCCAGGAAGAACCAATGCAAGGTCATTTCAAAAGAAAACGCATTTTCAGAGCACTATAGGTAAATATTTTTGTGTTGGAAAATTCATACTTTTACACATGAAATATTTGAAATTATTGAGGAAAGGTTAACATAAGAATGACGAGTTAAATAGACACAAGGTCAAAAGCAAAAAAGCGCCCCCCCCAAAAAAAAAATGATTCACCGAACGGCTGAGTTGGCGCTAAATTTTTCCTCCAAAACTCGATCAAAAAAGGGAAAGAAGAAAGGTGCTCTTCCCCCCCCCCGACTTATTCGCCGGCCGGCTGAGTCGACGCTAAATTTTGTATTAAGATTTGGCCCCCCCCCCCCTTGTCGCCGGCTGGATCCTCTGCAGGCGCGGATCCACGGGAGGGGGGGGGGGGGGGGGGCTGACGGGTCAACAACAGCAAAAATATTCTCACGAAGAAGGCCAAAAAAACAAAAAAGTGGTCCTACCCCCCCCCCCCCCCCCCCCCCCCCCCCCCCCGCTTATTCACCGGTGGTTGAGTCGGCTGGATCCGCCACTGGGAAGAACTAACGTCATTTTGTGAAAGGGAAACGAATTTTCAGAACACTATATGTAAATATTATGCAGTTGGATATTTCATACTTTAACGCATCATGATTAAACTTTGAAATTATTGAGGAAAGCCTAGTAAGAGGATGACGAATTACACTGTATGCTCGTTTACATCAACAAAATACATTTCTGGTACTTCATTCTTCTCCCTGCATCAGAATCCGGCGAGCCACAAAATCATAACTTCCAAGAATACGAGAAAGAAGGAAGAGGATCTGGGAGATGCAGATGAAGTGCCTCAGGACCGCGTTGATAATCTAGGCCAAGACGCACAGTGATCTTCCTTCAAAGTACTGAGCATGACAAGGCAAGGATGGGCTGAAGGGAGTAGCAAGAACCCCAGGAAGAACCAATGCAAGGTCATTGTCATTGTCATTGTGACCCCTCAAGGTCATTGAGTTATATATACACTGCATGCTCATTCAAAACGAAGACGACAACAACAGCAACATCAATAACATATAATTCCATTGATATCTCTTCATCAGAATCCTGGAGGCACAAAATGAAAACTTCCAAGAATAAGAGAAAGAAGGAACAGGAGAGGCAGATGAAGTGCGCCCGAACTGCGTTGACGATTACCGCAAAGACGCACTGTGGTCTTCCTTCAAAGTACTAATCCATGCAGGCAAGGCAAGGGTGACCCGAAGATAGTAGGAAGACAGACTGTCATTTTGTGAAAGGTAAACGCATTTTCAGAACCCTAGGTAAATACTATGCAGTTGGATATTTCCTACTTTAACGCATCAAAATTAATGCTTGAAATTATTGAGGAAAGCCTAGTATGAGGATTACGATTTACACTGCATGCTCTTTTACAACAACAACAACAATAACATATACATTTCTGGTACTTCTTTCCTCTCTCTCATCAGAATCCGGCGAGCCACAAAATCAAAACCTCCAAGAAAAAGACAGAGGATGAACAAGAGAAGCCGACAAAGTGCACCACCATGCAGGGCTGCGTTGATTAACATCTCCACCGAGACGCAGGAATAACAGCCCTCTACCATGTTCGTCTCCGGGATCTTACTTCAAAGTAAAGAGCCAGACAAGGCAAGAATTGGTTGAAATGATTAAGAAGATCTTAGCCAGTGTGTGAAAGGGAACGGATTAGAAGAAATCTAGGTGAATATTTTGCAGTCGGATATTTCATATTTTTACAGACAAAATGAAGCAAACAAAAAGTCGTTTATTTCCGAAATAATGTAAGTCTAATTATAACACATAATACAAAAAAAACTAACCGACACTATTAAACCTTAAACATCATTGCTTATACATGTATGCATGCTGGGGAACAGTAATTTGTTGATTAAGTTTTATGAAGGAAAAGCCATTAGGTACAAATGCGTGAAAATGTATTCTGCTGTAAGCCTAAAACTCCCTTTCTTATTGCATACAAAATAAAATAGTTGGACTTCTTCTAAGTACATACTTTGCCTTAATTTCTCAACAGACTCGCGTAATAACAAATTAATGGCGGTTCGGGGATTACAGAATGCCGACTTCACTGAAAAAAGCAGTCAAGACATTAAAGGTGCACCGTACCTGTCGGTCCGTTTTCCAAACGGACTGGTGAAACAAAATGAAGGTTCGGATATGACAGACAACGACATTATGATGACTACTGAAGGTAGCAGTCCACATGATCGAGATACGACAGACAACACATGGGAACCTCCTTCGTAATAGGGATGTGCTGTTCTAATTCTAAACAGACTGGCAAAACAAAGAAGGGTTCAGAGAGCTCACAGAATGGTGTCTTTAGCTGGAGGTTGCAGTCCAGGCAATTCAGGTAACAATGTGCTGGACGCCATGAAGGGACCAAGACCGTCCTGTGCCAAGCGACATGGAGGGACCTATACTGTCCCGGTTCAAACCAACAGGGACTGTTGAAACAACATAATGTAATGCTGTATAGATTGGCGGTAGATCACAGAAGCATGACTTAACTGGAGGTAGCAATGTCCTCACAAAGTAATGCGGGGGACAGCTATACGTCTCAGGAGCTTCTGTTCCGTTTTCAAATACACTTGCAAATTATCTGGAAGTTCAGAGATCAGAGGATGCTGACTATTGAAGATAAAGTCCAAACACTGTAGATTGGTGCAGGTAGGGACCTAACTGTTCCGTCTCATGAACAGACTGGCAAAACAAAGCAGGCTTCCGAGAGCACACATAATTGCTGTATATAGCCTTCTTTCAACGACAAGATATGATGAGCCACAATATTGACCTTAGTTTGAGAAAGCGTCTTGTAAAGTCTCTAGTATAGAGTGTACTGTTGTATGGGACGGAGACGTGGCCACTCGCCCCGAAGGACGTTCAGCTATTGGAGGCGGTCGAAATGTGGTGCTGGCGTAAGTAGGTGTGTCTTGGAGGGACAGAGTTTCGAATGAAGAGGTGTTGCATCGAGCTCAAGAAAAGCGGGTGCTGATTCAAACGATTAGAGAGAGACAGAAGAAATGGCCTGGACACATAATGCGACACGATAATGGCTTGATGATCAGTCATAGAAGGTCGTCTACATGAAAAGAAGATGAGGGGAAGACCCCGTAAATGCTTTCTAGATGATTTAATCGCAGAATGTGGAGCAACAGGATATGAAATGTTGAAACGAATGGCTCAAGTCCGAGGTACTTGGAGAGACACTTGATGCAGAATTCAGATCACAAACTGACACTTTAAAGATGATATAATTATGTAGACAAGGTTACAATGTGCTGGACGACAAGAAGGGACCAACTGCTTCGTTTTCAACCCAAATATATTGACTGCATGGTGAAACAAAATGTTGGAAAGACTGACGGCAGATCATAAAATTCTGACTTTAGTTGGAGGTAGCAGACGTCTTGACAAAGTGATGCGAGACTAGATATTGGGAGCTTCAGTTCCGTTTACCAACAGACTGCATATGGCGAAATAAACTGAGACCCAGTTACACGTACAAAAAGGAGAAAAGGGAAACAGAATGAAAACGGAAGAAAAAGGAAAACAAAATAATGAATAAAGGAAATAAAGACAAACAGAAAGAGAAGGGTTCATATAATGTTGCCATTGGTTCCATCAATCTTGAGAACCTATCGTCCAGACATTGTTTTGGCACTTTATGTACCCTGTATATTATGTAACGGTTGAATTATTCACAGCATCGAAATTGTTTGTGTCAATCTCTCTC